>VALG01012423.1:0-27487 GCA_009835305.1 Ipomoea purpurea
GATGTGGGTTCATTTTGATGTGGCCACCAGTTTGAAGGATGGGGGTTTGAAAAGAAGAAGCCTCAAGAGCTGCCTCCGCGTAATATAAGAGGATCAATTGCTTTGTCCTTTACAATATATATTGCTTCCCATCAATGTGGGGAAGTATTGGAGAGAAGGTTAAAAGAGCTTTTTATTTTTTTTTTTTAAGAGCATTACTTAGTTGACCGGATAATATTTATTGCTGTGGCATCGGTGGTCCACCTGCAATAGTAGATTAAACAGTTCAAAAATGTATAATATGTAATATATTGAGTTCGCTGTATAATTATAAACATACGAGTGCTTTTGTGACCATTAATTAGGTAAATCGAATATAGTTGATACTTATTCATGAACTTCCTTGCGATATAAGATCAATAAATTGTGAATCATTATGAAATTTAATTAATTTATCCAAGTTATATTTGCCAAACAAAACGATGTGTTTCTATTTACAAATACATTTTATTACATAAGTATATTATAATATAAGATATTAATATATAAATCAATAATAATAAGATCCTCATCACATCATCAAACAAAACGCATATACAAAATTAAACTAAAAATTAAAACAAAAAATAAGAAATAAGACAAAAGAGCACGGCATCCCTTTGTATACATGATGTTGTTGGATTCAATTTTATTCCCACCATAAAAATGCGTTGGAAAATGAGTCCTTGAGCTTCCTCTATTTATATAAGAGTGAGCATTACAATAGTATAATTGTATGTCCATCAAATGTGGACAAGTATTGAGAAGTCAAAAGGTAAATATTTTATTTTTTGAGTGAGTATTGACACGTCAAATGTATGCTGTGAATCGTCTACCTACAATGTAGAACAGTTTTAATACTCATAATTATATGAAATATAGTTAAAAATATGAACCATAGTTTGTGACATATTATGAATATATATTATGTTAATTATGAATATAGGATCAAAATTGTGAATATGAAGTTAAAAATTTTGAATATATAATTTATAATTATTAGCATTTATATATAGTTTAGTAACTTATGAACATAGAGTTTTGTAGTTGTGAATATAGAGTTCAATAATTATGAATATGAATTCAAGATTATGAATTTTGCTTTATATTATGAAAGGAACATAAGTTCAGTATATTATGACATTAGAACTGTCCACATTGCAAAGTGACACAGTTCCACAGCATAACTATTTGATTCACCGTGAATCATGTAGTATCTGTTCATATAAACTTTCTCAACCTATTGAAGCCCAACATTTTAAAAGGCTCTTATTTAAGAAACCTTATTTTAATGGCTTATATTTAGTTTTTTTTTTTTTTTTAATTATTAGGGGGTTGGGATAAGATTAACCCAAAATGTATATGTGTTGTTTTAGTTTTTAGCAGTTTGGAGCAAATTGCTAAGTTATTAATAATTTTTTATGTTTTGATTAAATATAAAATGTTAAAACATGTGATTTTTTTTTTTAAATTTTGAGAATTCCTAAATAATCAAAATAACAACAAACAACAACAACAACAACAACAACAACAATAATAATAATAATAATAATAATAATAATAATAATAATAATAATAATAATAAAATAATAATCCAAACAAAATTATATACAAATTATTATATACAAAATAATTTATTTAAAAAAAAAAAACAAAAAACAAAGAGGAGTCATACTCATTTTGTAAATGATGTGGGATCATTTTGATCACACATTGAAAATGTTTGAAAAGAGAGAGCTCATCTATATAAGAGGAGCAAAACTCCTCTTACAAACATAATTACTTGCACATCAATGTGTGCAAGTATGAGAAGTCAAAAGGTTCTTATTTAAGAAATTTCAGCGTTGTCTTCTTATTTTAGTTTTTATTAATTAATTAATTAATTAATTTTTATTTATTTATATTAGTGTGGGTTTGGAAAGATTAACCCAAAATGTAGTGTGTTTTAGTGTTTAGCAATTTGGAGCAAATTTCTATGTTATTAAATAATATTTTTAGGTTTTGATTAATATAAATATTAAACAGACGAATTTCTTAAAATTTTGGTGAATTTGCCAAATAATCAAACAACAACAACAACAACAACAACAACAAGAAGAAGAAGAAGAAGAAGAAGAAGAAGAAAATTGAAAATGTTTGGAAAGATGAGCTCTTGAGCTCCTTTATATAAGAGGTACAAACATAATTGTTTGCCCATCGATGTGGCGAGTATTGAGAAGTCAAAAGGTACTTATTTAAGAAACACTAGCTTTGTCTTCTTATTTTAGTTTTATTTATTTATTATTTATTATTTATTATTTATTAGTGGGGGTTAGGAAAGATTAACCCAAAATGTATGTGTTATTTTAGTTTTAGCAATTTGAAGCAAATTACTTAGTTATTAAATAATATTTTTGGTGTTATGATTAAAGATAAATTATAAAATGACGAATTTGTCAATAAAATATAATAATAATAATATATAATAATAATAATAATAATAATAATAATAATAATAATAATAATAATAATAATAATAATAATACAAAAAAACGATATACAAAATAAAATTTAAAAAAAAAAAAAAAAGACAAAAGGGTCACGGACTCCCTTTGTAATGATGTGAGATCATTTTGATCTCACATTGAAAATGTTGGAAAGAGGAGCAATGCTTCTCTTACAAACGTAATTGCTTGCCCATCAATGTAGGCAAGTACCCTGAAGGGGTGTGGTTGAGTAAGGGACTCATCCATCGTTAACCAAAGTTAAGGGTTCATCCTTAGATTTGGGAATGGAGCAGCATTAAATCTCTAAGCCAGATGTCCCACCCAAAATAGGTGCTTACAATTTAGCGAGGGGATTAGTCACTGTGTCCGACGTTGGAAACCCTGAGTTTACAAAAAAAATCAATGTGGGCATTGAGAAGTCCAAAGGCTCTTCTGATCATTGCATTTTAATTAAAAATGGAATGAAAATTAAAAATTGGAGGAAAATTCCAATAATATATTCTACATTATCAATAGTAAATGCATATTTTAAACAATAATAAAGGTAAATTAAAAAATGGAACGAAATATTTCAATAATAATATCTACATCATCATTTAAAAATGGAACAAAAGTTAGGTAAAAATATCACTGCATTTGATATTCTAAATTAACTAATCGACTGAAAAATAAAAATATAATTGACTGAAAAATGAATAATATTACGAATTGACTGAAAATAGAAAAGGATAACTAATTTGAGTGATATTCTACCATTATATATTTCACCCAAGTAACCCGTCCTGATGGAGAAGATGTTAGCTCTAGACAAAGATGAACAAGATTGTATTTGTCACTACCAATGTCATCTACAAAGAGGTTTCAATAATGTGTAAATATAATGGGTGATATTAATTTTTTAATGAAAAAATTGCTTATATATCTAGACAAAAAAAAATATATCTTCCAGGATACAAATGAATAAATATAGCAATTCATTTCTATAACTGAGTTGTTTAGAGAACGAGCACATTTGCCTAATGTATGAAAATACAAACAATGATAAATAAAATCTTCAAATTATAGGACCGCATGCGTACATGTAAGACATTAGCTATTAATTTGAGCCAATTATTTGCACAAATCAAGCATGATAACATTAAAATATATAAACGTTCAAATCATATCTTCAATTTCAATATATAATATTTGATGTTCTAATTAAATAACTATATATCAATCTAAATACTTTTAATATATTATACAAATTCATTCCGTGCATCGCACGGGCGCAAATACTAGTATAAGCCTAATAAGCCTTGAACTATTGATTATATATATATGCAATATATTCTATTATTTATTAATTACTTTGAGTGAATACCAATTTTGTTTCCATAAGTATTAGTAAAATGCTAATTTTTAGTCAACATGTTCAATTTCTATCAATATTAACACATAGTCACGGCGATGAGATTCGAACCCATATGGCCTTTGGTCTAATTTTGATACCAAATTGAAGCATGTGCTCCATCTAAACTAAAAGCCTAAGCTGATAGTTGGACTGCACGTTAATGGTTATATGCTCAACAGTTATCCCTATATATTAGGCTAATTGACTAATCTAATTAGACTAATTGACTAGGCTAATTAAGGACTTTCCTAATATAGCTAATCATACCAAGAATACAAATATATCTTAATACACCCCCTCAAGCTAAAGGTTAGAGGGTACAACATTAAGTCTTGTCACGGAGAGCGCAAAACGTGGAGCCGGGAGTGACTTGGTGAAGATATCGGCTAGCCTGATCCTTCGTGGACACAAAATTGACTAGAAAATCCCCTGCAGCGACCTTGTCCACGAACAAAGTGAAAATCAATTTCCACATGCTTCGTTCGTCCGGGCGTGGAAAACAGGATTAGCGCAAAGATAAGTGGCACCGGATTGTCACACCAAAGAGTCGGTGGGGTGGCCGGGATGCAAGTGTAGCTCACGAAGGAGAGAGACAACCCAGGTAACTTTAGCTGCTACATCGGCAAGCCCTTTGTACTCGGGCCTCAGTGGATGAGTGAGCAACGGTGCGTTGCTTGCGAGAGACCCAGAAACTAAATTGTCACCAAGGAAAAACAGCATAGCCGCTAGTGGATTTGCGATCAACAGGACACCCCGCCCAGTCGAGTCGATCGGAGTAGGCATGAATGACAGAAGAGAACGAACGTGAAAAACGCAGTCCGTAATGTAAGGTGCCTTTAACGTAGCGTAATACACGTTTCAAAAGACCCCGATGTTCGACTGTGGGAGCATGCATAAACTGACATAGCTTGTTGACCGCATAGGAAAGATCGGGGCGTATAATAGTGAGATATTGCAAAGCACCCGCCAAACGCCGATATTGAGTGGGATTGTCATACACCTCATCAGGCGGTCCGCTGTCATGTTTGAGATCCAGATCTGGAGACGGCCATGGCCGTCCATGGCCGTTTGGAACGAGGGCGGCGGCCAGCCCCTCGTTCCAGGCTGTTTGAGGTTCAGATTTGGACCTCAAACATGACAGTCGTGCTATCCGGCTGTCCTCGCCGGACAGACGGTGGCTGAAATTCCGGTTTTTTTTTTTTTTTTTTTTTTTTTTTTTTTAATTTTGTAATTATTTTTTTAATAATTGGATCGGTAACTTGTTAGCTACCTGCAAAAAAAGTTAAGTAAACAAATTTAGCAAGTAAGTGTGGTTAATTAGCCTTTAATTTAGTTCGTAGTGGGAACTGAACACTTGACAGTAGTATATGGATCTATTTGACACTTCTCCCTTTATTATTTGTATTTTGTTGTTTTGGCTACCTTTTGACGTTAGGACACAACTAATTGATATTCTTTTTAAAAAAATTATATTTATTAAGAAATATATAGGTATACTATATATATATTAGTATATAGTATATATTATATATATTATATATATATTAATATATATGTATATATATATTATATTTATTTATTTATTTATTTATTATTTATTTATTTAAACTCAGAGTCACCCAAATCATTGATAGCTACGGATATAAGAATTGCATTGCAACGAAAAAGTAAATTGAGGAAGATAAAAAATTACATTATTTATTTTGCAATAGACAATCGTAAAATAAATTGTACAACCAATTAAATGACAAAATAACTATCCAACCAAATTCCTGCCAACCAGTTGAAATGGTAAATAATTAAACTCACACATTTAATGATTACTTAAAATAGCAAAACTAAGGAATTAAATCATACAATCTCATATCATGGGAATAATAAATATTATATTAATCTCACCACGATATACAGGCCAAAAATGTGAGCGTAATATAATTGTTACGCGATTTGGTGATAAAGTAATTATTAGTTTGACTTTTTATATAACAAATCTCATTATGAATTATATGAAATATACATTAATTTAATTTAATTTAATTATAATAAGTCAATCAATACATGATTAATTAATAAATATTGAAATATTGAAATATTTTACTAACATCAAATGATATATTTTAAATTTTAATTTTAATTAAGTTTTTAATTTGTTTTTTATTTTAGTTTTAGTTTATTAATTTGTTAAAAATATTCAAATTGTAAATCGATCTATTGTTGTGGATACATAAGAAACCACTGTGGACTAGGATGAAACCCATGCATGAAGGAGAAATTGAATCCGCCAAAAAGTGAGTATCACACATGAAATAAGTCAAATTCACTCAAAGAAAACGAGTATATGCAGTCATCATTTACACAACAAAGTTGAAAAGACGTCAATATATGGATTAGATTATTATTTTTAATTAAATTATTCAATTCACGATAGATTAACTATTTTAAAATTAAAATTAATATCCAATAATATTAAAATTAAATATAAATAGTCATAGTACATGTATTTTAATTTAAAAACATGGTTGGGTATTAATTTTAAGTGACCAACTTATAAATTATAAATCTATAATCGTAATTAATTTGAAAAAGGTTGGCATTAAGCAAGCCCAATATATACGCAGTATAAATACGCAGTACAGTTGGTCGATTCTTTTTGACTCTCCACAGCGACCAGCTAGCCAACCGCCTGCCTCTGCTTTCGTATCATACATGCCTTCTTTCTCTTTCTCTTTCTCTCTCTGGAGTCAGGATTGTGAAGGTGAAGCTCCATCTTCCGCCCCGTCCGCAGTGGAGTTCTCTGATCTTCCGGAGGAAGAAGAATGAGGCTTCTTCTAAGGACTACGTGTTTCGCCGTCTCTTTGTTTCTTCAGGTTAGACTTCCGCCGGAGTACACTTCTTCTCACCATCTTCATTTTTCCGTCATTCACTCACACCTATGGATTGTTAGCGCACTCATAGCAAATGCGTTTTCGTTTCTTAATTATAGTTATACTTTTTTTTTTAATAAAAATATTTAGATTCTCAGAATCTGAAAAATTTTCAGTGTGGTTGAGTTAACTCTATTTCTAAATAATTCGTGTCCGGAGAATTTAACTTAAAAACGTGACATTCTGAATTTATACTGCTCTCTCTCTCTCTCTCTATCTTTCTATATCTGTTAGAATTTCATCATCATCATTTTTTTTAAAAAAAAAATAAAATTAATGCCTCCGCTGAACATTTCATGCAGTGTTGTTTTGTTTGTTTGTTTGTTTTTTTGGCCGCCGGAAAAATGGATATTATGTACTTTGCTACCTAGCTTTTTGGAGAAATATGTTGAAGCTCACATAACCGCCTTTGTAGGTCTTCATAAGTGGTTCGATGGTGGCAGCACAGCGCCCACGGGTAAGTTATGCTACGTATGCGTTATTTTTTGCTAATATTTTTTATTTTCGCTCTCTGTTTTTTTTTTTTTATAATTATAATAAAAATGATGAATGGATAAGGATTCAATGTGATTATTATGCGGTAATGCAAGCTTTTGGTTGTAAATATTCCAGCGTACTTTTTGTTTATTTTTCTACTTTAAGCTATAACTGAGACAGGACAGGGACAATGAGTTAACTGAATCATCATAAACAACAAGGGAGAAGGCTGAAATTACTAATTTTCTAATTGAATCATTGTCTTTTACTAAATGAATTGCTTGTGAATTTGTATAGTTCATATGCCTGAATTTTTCTTGTACATGGTTAGGGAAAGACATTCAGAAGGATATTGCGCATGTATGACATTTGTGGGAAACGTAGTGATGGTAAAGTGCTGAATTGCCCCTTTGGTTCC
This sequence comes from Ipomoea purpurea, assembly GCA_009835305.1. Classification (NCBI taxonomy): domain Eukaryota; kingdom Viridiplantae; phylum Streptophyta; class Magnoliopsida; order Solanales; family Convolvulaceae; genus Ipomoea; species Ipomoea purpurea. The sequence goes on from VALG01012423.1 coordinate 7,717, forward strand.
CCATCTGTGAAGGTAAGTACTGTTGGATTGGCATTGATGATGTTTATTCCTCACTCAAGTATTCCTTTGATATTTATTATTATTATTATTTTTTATTGGATTGAGAGCTCTGTTGAAGTTGAGAACACCTTTTATGTGCATCATTTCACTTGAACTTTACAGCCAGATGAGTTGCTTTCATCCAAGATTCAAAGTTTGTGCCCAACTATCACTGGAAAATATATGCTGTACAGAGGCTCAATTTGACATTTTAAGATCGCAAGTCCAGCAAGTAATATGACTATGATTTATTCCATTTTAGTATTTAATCACTCCTGCCTTTTTAATTCACTTTCACATGTATCTCAGGCAATCCCATTCCTTGTAGGCTGTCCAGCATGCTTGAGAAATTTTTTGAATCTATTCTGTGAACTTTCATGTTCTCCAAACCAGAGTCAATTTATAAATGTGACATCTGTTTCAAAGTTAGTACTCACAACTGTTTTAATTCCTCCTATAATTCTTCTTTTCCCCTATTCAAGAGATTGTATTTTTTTTTTTTAATTTTAATTTCCATAATTATTAGTGTTTTGTTTATTGTTAGTCTATCACAATGAACAGTTAGAGTTCTTGATCCTTAATTTTTCTACTTCAGCTACAAAATAGAAAGAACCTTTACACATTAAAAAAGATATACAAAGTTATAACCAGTTATATGGAATGTTTGATATGTAATAGCAGAGTGTGTGTGTTGGTATCTACAGTCTACATCCTTTTGAGTTTCCATAGCGTTCTTGTTAGCAAAAAGTGTGATAAACTTCGATTAGTTATTCTTAGTCAAATATAACTAGTTGCTAATTGACTTTGGATGATTATATCATGATTTTCTATGTGACTTTTAGGTTCAAAACAACTTGACTGTAGATGGGATTGATTTTTTTATAACTGACGCTTTTGGCGAGGGTCCTATATGAATCCTGCAAGGAGGTAAAGTTTGGAACTATGAATACTCGAGCAATTGATTTCATTGGTGCAGGGGCTAAAAATTTTCGAGGTAAAATTATTTGTCCTCCCTTTTAGCTTGAAGACAAGTATGCAAGTGTATTTACTTTAGCATGTATATGAACTGGACTCTGTCTACTTTCTTTTATCTTCATTCTCAGCAAAATTGATGGGATACTTTTCTTCTCTGACTAAAGTGTTTGTACTTGACAGAGTGGTATGCATTTATTGGTAGGAGAGCAGCACTTGGCATGCCAGGATCTCCATATGCAATTAATTTTACATCAACTGCTCCTGATTCTTCTGGAATGAAAACTATGAATGTGTCTACGTATTCCTGTGGTGACACTTCATTGGGCTGTTCTTGTGGTGATTGCCCTTCAGCTTCTGCATGCTCAAGTTCAGCCCCTCCTCCTGCCCCAGAGAAAGAGTCTTGTTCTGTAAGAATGTGGTCCCTCAAGGTGCGAGAAGGCCAGCTACATCTTGTCAATTTATGTATTGCTACAGTATGATTTCTCTAATGTGTTGCTCTTTCTATACAATTATATAAACCACTGCTTTTAATTAATGCAGGCAAAGTGTATTGAAGTTGCTGTAGCAATAATTTATATTGTATTGGTCTCCTTGTTTCTTGGATGGGGTTTTGTTCATAGGAGAAAAGAGAGGACTCCAGTTTCCAGCACAAAGCCATTGATAAGTGCTCCTGATGCTGGTATCATCCGCCAAATTAACAAGCAAAAAGATGATAATGTGCCAATGCAGGTACATGTTCTACAGAATATATCAATGGATGCATTGTTTTCTTCTTCTTTTTGGGATTTTTATGCCTCTAGAGTTCTAGAATTTTATCAGTTTATGTTGATTTGATGGTTTGAGTTTGAAGTGTGGAGCTTGAAACCGTAGTTTTTGAAAGCAAAGCTTGAAGCAGTAGTTAATTTAAGTAACAATCTACTTCTGAAGAAACGATAACAATTGTGCGTTTAGTTTGTAGAATAGTACCCTATTAGATCTATCCTCTAGTTCTGTGCTTGAAGTTTCCCTCATATTTAAGAGTTTCAATGAAAAAGGCTAGACATAAATGTGTTTGTTGAGTGACAGTTAAGTAGTTAACTAAATGTTAGGAGCATGTTCTCTACTGTTTTCTAGAAAACTTTAGGTTGTGGAACAACTATGACATGTTTCTCCCTCTCTGTTGTTCTTTCTCAATTTATTAGATGCTTGAGGATGTACCGCAAATTTCAAGTGGGGTACGACTTTCAATTGTGCAAGGATACTTGTCAAGATTTTTCAGGTAACCCCTATTAAATTGTTAACAACTTCTATTATATACTGATAATACTTTGTTTATGTTTTGTCCCAGAATCTTGATGTTAATTCCCATATTTTTCAGGAGATATGGAACGTGGGTTGCAAGAAATCGAATCCTTGTTCTATGCTCATCATTGGCCATTGTTTTGGTACTTTGCTTGGGCTTGTTTCGTTTTAAAGTTGAAACAAGACCTGAGAAGGTATATAATGCACTGACAAGTCATTGAGTATGACCAATTTATTTTGCTCAGTTTCCTGTCAATGCATTTGATAGGTTTTCTTTCACTTGGGGTCAAGGAACTTATAAGTTTCTGGTGTCTATATGCACCTTTTTGGTTTTTGGATTTGCTTATGTGGATTAGCATGACATTGAAAGTGTTATTTTCTTCCATTTGATTCAAACAGTGCTCAAAAACACCTATTGGAAGGAAACTTGAATTTCCTAATTCTAATGTTTATGGACCAATTTGAAGGACCATATCTTTAATACACTTCAATAGATTTTTACATATCAATTATCCTTAGAAAGCTGTGGAAGTCTAATTCCCGATGAATTAAATGCTCAACAATTTGAGGTACCTACAAAGAATTACACCCAGTTTAGTAGAGACTACTAGTAAACTAGCATATGTGGAGCCCATGCACTAGTTAATACTGCTTTAAGCTATGAGTCATTTCATTTTTTTCTGGTAACCTATGGTAGTAGTTTCCTGTTGTCTTTTCTTTTAGTCTGGAATACTCAATTTACTAGTATAAATACTGTGGTGATGTAATGATGGTGTCGAAGTGTGGGTGAAGTTGTAAAAACATTAATAGTAATTCAAGAATAGTCTCCAGGTGTTCTTCCTTTCCAATCTTATGTAATGAGTGAGCTCATCATGTTTCTAACAAAACCATCTAATTTAATTCCTTTGGGAAAATTTTGAAGAAGATTACTTTATCAGATGATTAATGTTTAGAAAATGAGTTACACTATGTTTCTCTCTATGTATCATATTATCACTAAGCTTGCTTGGACTTTACCATCTGAAATTGCATTGTTAAATTTTTACTTTAAATTTATTAACATCTGTCCCTGATACTGCTACAGCTATGGTTGGCCATGGAAGTAGAGCTGCAAAGGAGAAACAGTTTTTACAACCACCTAGCACCGTTTTTACAGAATTGAGCAGGTAATGTATTTTTGTAGAATGTATGTTTTCACTCTATAATCTATTTAAGTTATGGCTATATTAGCCTCCTTCCTTGCCAATGAGGGTTTATGTTTTATTTTCTGACTCAACGTTAATACATAATCTATTTATGTAGTATTTTTGCTTGCAGCTCATAATAGCTACTAATGGAAGTCTCCAACCATTATCTCGCGAGATAACATCAAGTTACTTTTTGATATACAGAACAAGGTACTCATAATATATTTTTTTTCCCTTTTACGGAAAGAATGTGATTATTTTATGGCCATACTATATGAAGGGAATATACTGTATCCTGTATATATGTCCATGTATTTCTTCCATCATTATTCTGCTCTACAGATTCTAATGATTTACACAATATATCTTAGTTATTGTGCATTTTATGTTAATGTGCTACATTTTGAATAGGTAGACTCGATCAAAGCTAATTACTCTGGATCAATTGTGACACTGAGTGACATTTGTTATGAAGCCGCTTGGCAAGGATTGTGCTACTCAAAGTGTTCTTCAAGTAAGTACAATATTGTGCTCAGATAATGGTTATTCATGATGTATGTCTTCTCATCTGAAGTTGGGTAGTGGAACCCGAATCGTAGTCCCAGTTGTAGTGGGCTTGGCCTAGTGTTTGCATATAAATATAGTCTCTGTTATAGACAGAGAAAATAGCCTCTATTATTTTCACATGATTCTTTGTTCCCCCCTTGGAAGCTAAATATTCCAAACTCCTCCCCACCATTTGGTGGTTTACCAAAAAAAAAAAGATCAAATATTATACTCAAGTCAATTAACCCTCTAAATCTCAATCTATTTGGGGCAACTTGCAAAGAGTCATGACAAGGTTCACATTGGCTATTAACCTGCTTCAATCTTCCTCCTTTACTTTTGGGACTGTGTATGTTGATAACTTGGGCAGAACCAAATATTAAACATTGTTTGGAACATTTGAGTTAAAAATATTTTTTGCTCTTATAGTCATTTGTTTATGAGTATTGGAATTCCATTTTTCATCTTTAGTAATTGGCAGTATGTTATGTTTTGCACCTTCATTATGTGTGTTGCCTGCCTTTCCTATGTGACTCAATACTGAATTTCAACTTATTTGGTATGCAGTATTTCCAGATGAATCCTGCAAATTTTGATCAGTATGGGGGTATTGATCACCTTCAATATTGTTTTCAGGTAACATCCTCATATTTTTAAAAATAAAATAAAGCAAAATAAAACTTTGCCCATCTTAACATGGTGATTGACATGACATTTAAGAACTGCAGATGCATGGCCCATTCCGTCATTTAGTGAAAACATGAATCTTGAAGAATACAAAGAAATAAAACAAATAATTATCTAAAATATGTGTGCATAACATGGAGAAATTATCCTTTTACGCTTAATCACACTCTTTTACCTTCAAAAATATTTATTTTATTTCCTTAAAATAAAATTATCTCTTACTGTTGTTCTCATGCTTGATGTTTCCTTTAGCACTATACTTCAGCACAACAATGTATGAGTGCATTTAAAGCTCCCCTTGACCCAAACACTGCTCTTGGTGGCTTTTCTGGTAACAATTACTTGGAGGTAATTCCTTTATACTTTACTATTGTATGAATCTGTGAGTTGTATATTAATTTTGAACTTTATTTCTGATACAGGCTTCTGCATTTATTGTAACGTATCCTGTGAATAATGCAATTGATAGAGAAAGCAATGATACTAAAAGAGCGATAGCCTGGGAGAAGGCCTTCATCCAGTTAGTGAAGGTTGCTTCTTGTTATCTCACCCATCATCATTTGTCAGCTACTTTATTTTGTGGTATTCTCATAAATATGATTGATAAATAAGACTGTTGCAGGCTTGCAGGATTTCTACTATGTTCTCTTTTACTTAATTTTAGGAATAGCTTTTAATCTTTTATCATGCTTGCTCCTCACACCATTAAGCTAAACCTTTTCCCCCCTCCATAACTGGCTGGGCAAATGTGTATAATTCATAAATTCAATCAATGTTGTGAATGCTTGAGAGAAAATTCTTAGTTGCAGTGCTCAATGTAGAAAAGAATCTGTTTGCATTGGTTACATTTGGTGAAAAAATCATGCTCTAAAATAATACTTCATTGCAATGTATACAAACTCATCCATTCAGAAAAATTGAATAAATCCAAACATATAAACAGGATGAAATATTGCCAATGGTGCAATCGAAGGATTTGACACTATCATTCTCATCAGAAAGCTCTGTTGAGGAAGAACTGAAACGAGAAAGCACTGCAGATGCTATAACTATAGTTGTAAGTCCTCTGGAACTCCATATTTGATCTTATGTACATGCATGCTTGCATATTTATACTTATACATGTGTTCATTACTTTTTGATTGTCTTGTTTCAGATAAGTTATCTTGTAATGTTTGCTTACATATCTTTGACATTGGGTGATACTCCACGCTTCTCTTCATGTTATATATCATCTAAGGTATGGTTATAACAGCTTTGCCTTTCTTCATTTATGCATTGCAAGCTCTTTTGTATTTGTTCGCATTAAAGTGTTAACTTATTGTTCAGATTTTATTGTTCTTGTAATATACACACTCACACACACACACACACACACACACACACACACACACACACACACAAAGTGTTCCATCATATATACACTAAATAGTTACTCATACATACTATACCATGAAGGATGATCACATAGTAGCTATTGAAAGCCCACATAGCATAAAATAAATGTTCATATGATATATACTTAATATTTGCATTACATGCTGCATGGTATGTATTGAAGTTTGCAGTATGAAGTAAATGTTCTAATTATGTGTTAAATGTTTACATATTATGAATTGTTATCAAGCTTGATCATAATATTCACACCATGGTGCACATTTGCGTTGTCTTTCCGATCAATGTCACCTTATATGCATGCATGGGTGCTTTTAATACTTTGCCATCAATACTTTTATTTGTCTTGAAATTCTATGTGAATGATGTTAGGTGATCAAGCAAATGTTTTCTGATTTATTTTGTTGGTTTTATTTCAGGTATTGCTTGGCCTTTCAGGCGTTGTTCTTGTCATGCTCTCTGTTCTTGGATCTGTTGGTTTCTTCAGTGCCATAGGAGTAAAATCAACACTTATCATTATGGAAGTTATCCCGTTCCTTGTCTTGGCAGTATGTTCTATCAACTATTTTTGTGTTTTTATATTTTTGCTTTGACTATATCCCAAATATAACACATTAAATTAAAATAAACAATAAAATGTCAATGCAAATATTTGAAACTTGCCATTAAATCTCCTCTAAGTTGAATATCTGTTTGACTCAAGTATGTTTCAACTTTTAATGCTTTACTGCAATGTCTTATTGTCTTTTAATATATACTTTTCTCAAACAGCAAGAACATTGATCTGGTATTATAACTTTGCAGGTTGGGGTGGATAATATGTGCATATTGGTGCATGCAGTTAAAAGACAGTCAGTGGAGTTACCTTTAGAAGGGCGAATTAGCAATGCTCTTGTAGAAGTTGGACCATCTATAACACTAGCTAGTCTAGCGGAGGTTTTGGCATTTGCAGTTGGGAGTTTCATCCCTATGCCAGCATGCCGCGTGTTTTCCATGTTTGCAGGTTATTGAGCTCCTGATTATTTTTCAAGTATATGGGATAATCTGATAACTCATGTTATATTTTATTGTTTGTTTTCTTAAATTTTTCTGTGATGCCTTTTCATTTTGTAGCATTGGCTGTTCTGTTTGGACTTCCTTCTGCAAGTGACTGCTTTTGTTGCCTTAATTGCCTTCGATTTTCTGAGAGCAGAAGATAACAGGATTGATTGCTTTCCCTGCATTAAAGTTTCTGGTTCAAATCGCGATCATGACATAGGTATATGTGGACAATTTTCCTAATTTCATAACATTTAATATGTATCAATGCTGAGTCTGACTCTAAAATGTATGGTTTGTTAGGTAGTCAACAAAGAAACCTGGATTGCTGGTTCGATATATGAAGGTTTGAGAAATTCTTTAGTATCATTCTTTGACCATCTTGTCATTTTGGTCTAAAAGTTGCATGATTCTTGACACTTCTGGTAACATTTTATTGTTTACCTTGGTTGCAACCTTTTTATTAACAAGGAACCAATCACAGTTCCACAAACTTTTCTAAGAAATGGAATTAGAAATATTTCTGGCAACTGAATGTCCTACTTTTCCAAAACTAGATTACTGTTGGCATTTTTTTGTTGCATCAACTCTTTTATTTTCACTTCTTAAGTAACTCAGTTATGTTTCACTGTCTAGGATGTTCATGCGCCCATTTTAAGTGTGTGGGGAGTAAAAATAGTTGTCATATCTGTCTTTGCTGCTCTTGCAATGGCAAGTATTGTAAGTTGTTGCCCCTATCTTTCTAAAATATTATTCCTGATACCTCAGTCTATTTTTTCTTATGGTAAATTTGATGATTGATCATGATGCTTCTTCCTCGAAGGCATTATGTACAAGGATTGAGCCTGGTTTGGAACAAGAAGTTGTTCTTCCTCGAGACTCATATCTCCAGGTTTGATATGCTGATTACTGCTATCTTTGCAATTTGCTTGATATCCTGTACATTGTCAAATAATGGTTCTTTGCGGTCCAATTCTATTTTATGCAGGGTTACTTTAATAATATCTCTGAGTATCTCAGAATTGGGCCACCACTGTACTTTGTTGTGAAAAACTACAATTATAGGTATTCTTTCCTCCTGAATTCCTTCATTATCCTTTCTCTTTTACTTGAAGTAGAATTTGTCCTTAGGCATTCAGATTTAAAATATTCATTATCAATGATATCCATAGTTTGTTAATTTGAAGTTGTTCCCTGTTCTCTACTGAGAAGCCATGCATTGCATTTTTATCTTCATGCTTCTTATCATTATTGCAGTTTGAGAAACAGTTTTGACCTGAAAAGAGTGAACAAGTAAATAAATGAAATATTCATGGAATGATAAATATTACACCATTATTTTCTACATATCATGCCAAATATATAATGAATCAGAATTGCTTTTCCCTTCTCATGTGTAATATTACTATGTAAATACTGTAGTTAATACAAAGTGGAGAAGTTTCAAAAGTTTGTTTCAGTGGGTATTAAAGCTCTGATTATGTGAATGTTGTTTCATTCCTCAGTTCTGAATCTGGGCAAACCAACCAGTTATGCTCTATCAACCATTGTAACTCAGATTCTCTTTTGAATGAGGTAAGGTTCATATTTCTTTCACAAATTTGAGGATGCAAGTCTAATACAAATTCAATAATCTACATGGTGTCACTGTTTTCCCATGTGGGAAGGCTTCACAACTCATAAGGGGCTATGGGGAACAGTGCGACTTTTCATGGATGGAGGGGACCATTCAGCTTGCATGTCTGATGGGTCTTTTAAGTAGTCAATATGTATTATAATGCCAATACTTTGGGTAGCTTGTAACATTTCAGTCAGTGCTGCATCTGAAAGTTACAGTTTCCTGCAGATTTCAAGAGCATCTTTGACACCAGAAACAAGTTACATAGCTAAACCAGCTGCTTCTTGGCTTGATGATTTTCTGGTATGGATGTCTCCAGAAGCATTTGGTTGCTGCCGTAAATTTACAAATGGAAGTTTTTGCCCACCTGATGATCAGGTGCAGTTACTTTCTTGTTCTAAGGGCACTTTTGATTAAACAGAGGGGCATTAATTCAATATTATGAATGTTTATTAGAAAGTTGTTGCACTCATCATTCCCTTTTTATATTTCATGCTTCCATGCGTGCAACTATTTTCTAGTTATTTCATTCAAAACTATTCAGTAATTTTGTTTATTCACTATAAAGTAAAACACATTTTCTTTCAGCCTCCTTGTTCATCCAGCGCGACGGGCATATGCAAGGATTGTACAACGGTAGTTCATACAAACTTTTTTTTTCTGCTGTCTTATTTTATTTTTCTGTACTCAACTGTATGCAAAATGAAAGAATCAGCTTCTTCCAATTTGAAAACATTTTCCATTCTCTCTTCTCTTTATCTATTCTGGGGTTGGGTTGAGGGGTTACCAAATTTGATCTATAGTTCTATGTTAGCTGTGTTAGTTCTATAATTCTTGGGTTAGAAGTAGGATCTTTGGCTGACACTTGGAATTTGCAGTGCTTCCTTCACTCAGATTTAGTCAATGGTCGTCCAACAACTGAACAATTCAAAGAGAAACTCCCGTGGTTCCTGAGTGCCTTACCTTCTAGTGATTGTGCAAAGGTGGTAATGGGGCTTACACAACAATGTGGAGCTTAAAGGTTGTACTAATGAATACTTCTTTTGCTAGAGTGCACAGTTTAAATTATACTTTACAATGCTATATATATGTGTGTGTGTCTGAACATGTTATTGATTGTTCAGATCAAGTTTTCATTTATTACCGTTTGTCTATTCTGATAATTTTGGCCATCCGTTATCAGGCTATGAAAATGGTGTTATTCAAGCATCGGCCTTCCGTACATTTCACACCCCTCTTAACAAGCAAGTATGGAATGCACGATTGAAAATTTTTGTTTGATTTCATTCAATTATCCTGCTATTCGTCTTATTTTGTTTTCTTTCAGGTTGACTTTGTAAACTCAATGAGGGCTGCACGGGACTTCGCTTCTAGAATGTCTGATTCTTTGAAGGTAAGTTCCTTGATGCTGAACCAAACACATTCAGTTTATAGACATACAGATTCATTTTATATTGGGTGTTTGGCCTTCTACCAATTCATTTGATAGTAGCTCTTAATCTTTCTTCCATGTAGCAATTATTTTATAGATGTTCCTATTCATCTACTTTTGGTCTTTCGAAATTTTAGCGTTTTTACTTCCAGAAAGTGAAATGATTGTGTTCTTTTCTTCCATAATTTTCTCAACCTGCAATTATGCATGTGATAACTTTATATCTGGTTGAAAAGAATGGACTCTAAAAGTGTGTGATTATTAATGCTTGTTCACGGCTCTGGACACTTTTTCTGATGCAGATGGAAGTCTTCCCATATGCTGTATTTTATATGTTCTTTGAACAATATCTTGACATATGGAGGACGGCATTAATCAACCTTGCCATAGCTATTGGTTAGTAAATATATGCCTTTTCATTGTTCTGTAATGCTACAACATGATGGTGTTTACTGTTATCACTTTAAAACCTAAGCCTCCTATGCTCCTTATCAAATTTGAACTTGAAATTTCATCTAGTTGATTGGGAAGTTAGAGAATGAACACATTACTATTGATGCTCATTATATAATAATATAATGATGATAACTAGTCTCTTCTTCCTGTCTTCCATTTCCAAGTTATTTTTATCTTATCATGTTTCTGCATATTTTTACTAGGTGCTGTATTTATTGTATGCTTGGTTGTCAACTGCAGGTTAGTTAGTAATTTCTTACATATATAGTTCCTAAGGCTTTATATTCCCTTTCTTGATTACATTAGATATTGCCCATCTACTTCTTCAGTTTTGTAACCTTGATTTGTTAACACAGTTTCTGGACTTCAGCAATTATCTTACTTGTGTTGGTGATGATTGTACTGGATATAATGGTACACTCTCTTCCTTTAGCATTTTTTCTGCATTGAGCTTCTTTGTCAAATTCTCTTGTAGTTGCTGCTGGTATGTTGACATATATATTTTTCAGGGTGTTATGGCAATCCTAAATATCCAACTAAATGCAGTCTCGGTTGTTAACCTCGTAATGTCCGTGGGTATTGCCGTTGAATTCTGTGTGCACATAACGCATGCTTTTCTGGTCAGTTCCTGTTTTTTTTAAAAAAATTATATCTGAATAATTGACTGTCTGTTCCTTTCCTTGGCTGGATACACAAAGTATTTGAAAATGGCTAATGAGTTTTTCCTTCTCTTATTTTCTGCATTTTCATGTTCACTTCCATGTCTTCATGCAATCTGCCAGAATCTTAGAAGAAACAGAATTTAAGGGAGTTAAATGTTTGCATAAGTAACCCCTTTATTTGTATGCCACTGTATGCAGAATAATTGAACACATTGACAAATCCTGTAGTAAACCATACCTTCATAGTAGGTTTGAACCATTATGTATTGCCAACTGCTAATCACTAGTATGTGTTCTCAGTTTCATTTACGAATTTGGTGGGACGTAATTAGATATCAATTTAATTTGTTTTAAATGTATTTACACATTTTTCGATTCCTCTCTTACCCCTCTGGAGGCTCAAACTCCCAACCTACTAGTTTTAAGTAGAGAGTGCTCACCAATTGACCTAACCACTATTGTGTTTCATAGGTAACTACTTGTGCTCATCAATTGACCAGCATTTTAGTTTATATTATTTACTGCTCATTACAGTGTTCAATAAATCGAGACTTTCTTTTTGTGCTTTTTTATTTTATTTTTAAATAATGATGAACTGAATGCAGATAAGTAGTGGAGATAGGAACCAACGCATGAAGGAGGCTTTGACCACTATGGGAGCTTCTGTATTTAGGTTTGACCATTTGTCTTTTTCTATTTGAGACACTTTTTGGTTTCCATATTGGAGTTTCTTGTCACCTAGTGAAGTATGTGTTCCAACTCCATTTTTAAACCTTTTTTTTTTTTTTTTGTTGCAGTGGTATCACACTCACAAAGCTTGTTGGAGTGCTTGTCCTTTGTTTCTCCAGGACAGAAGTTTTTGTGGTATCTAAGTTTTGTTTATTGCACTTAATAAATAAAATACAGCATATGCTGATTACAGCTTTTTGTTTTCTATTCTATTGCAGGTTTACTATTTCCAAATGTACCTGGCTTTGGTTCTTCTTGGTTTTCTACATGGGCTAGTCTTTTTACCCGTAAGAGACCTTAACCTTTCGCACTAATCTATTAATATGGAGTTATTTACTAGATATGAGCTTGAGTTTGTGTTTTGCAGGTACTATTGAGCATGCTTGGTCCACCATCGAGGTCGGTGCTAATAGAGAAACAAGAAGGCCGTCCATCTACATCATCACAATTCTAATCTAATCATGAGCACTTGTAGATTTTAGATATATATATTCTCATTTTCCTTGAAGATAGAGCTCAATGGTAATAGCTGGAGAATTCCTTGGAATAGCTTTTTCAAATGTAAATCAGCATCATGAATTTTATCAAAGGAAAAAAAGGTTATACAAATTTTTGGGTTTGGGATTTTCAATGTTTTATTCAATAGCTTCCAAGGTTTGATTTTGGTGCAGACAAGGTTTCAGGTGAGATGTATTGAATGGGCTTTTTAGAGATTGAAATGTGAAAAAGAGTTAGTAGTCCACAAATTAGATAGGTTAAAAACAACACTATCGAATCAATTTTTGGAGGAAGAGTAGTTGTCTTTTTCCCAACAATGTAAGATCATGAAGAGTTAGTTTTACTTTCTCTAATGTGTCAACATTTGATATTTATAATGAAGTATTTTTAAATGCACTGTCAAGCATTTATAAATGTATCAGAATTATTAATTAATAATAATCAGATTGTCAAGTATTTTCAAATACACTAAAATTGACAATCAATAAGAATCAAGTAGTGCATAGTGCATTTAAAAATGCTTTACAATACATAACTAATTGCTTGATGGTGCAGCTGATGTTTGCAAAGCCTTATTTACACTTGATACCAATCATATACTCCGTATATGGTAATGCTCCTATGAACTCTTCCCTACATGATAACATGAGAATAGATCTAACTATAGAAATGAAAAAATCAATGACTATAACTAAAAGTCAAATACCTAATATTCATACACCTATTCAACAATCTAAATTTCCCATAATATTAGCTAAGAGGCAAATCTGTCCAACAAAATTCTAAACGTTCATCAAAAATAGATAAGTCAACAACAAAATAAAACATTATTTTTTACATAACAAAATAAGTTCATTCATATATATCTATTTTTTTTTTATGTAAACACATAATTAAGTCTATCATGTACAATGAATATTTGCAAACAAACAAAATCAACACAACTATACTTAAAAAACTTGCACAATACGTAATACACACACAATAACACAAGTATGTGCACATATGAACCCAAATTAAAAATAACAAACGACTTGACATAATTGACAATAGACAAATCAGTGATAAACATGATGCTTAATTCAGTACACACTACAACCAACATACTTTGATTAAAGCACACTAAAATAAAAATGCACTTACAATTTGAAATGCACATAACACTACATTACAATATACACATACCACATACCTTAGCTGTTAGTTGCACACATTTACAGATGTGCACGAATCTATAATAAAGTGCACACTAATGAAATATAAAATATACACGTATAAAATTATAAAAGCAAATCTTCTAAAAATACAATCCTATAAAAATATACATCTTAAAATCATGCATAATATTGACAAATAATAATATAATGATTCTAAATGCACACAAAATTACCAATTTACCGCTCAATAAAAATACGTAAATAATCCCAAGAAATCTAAAAAAATCATGACCTTATCTGAACCTATAATCAAAATCCAAATTAATATTTAGTTCTCATATGATTGCGTGTGTATATATATATATATATATCTAAAAAAATCATGACCTTATCCGAACCTATAATCAAAAATCCAAATTAATCTTTAGTTCTCATATGATTGCGTGTATGTATATATATATATATATATATATATATATATATATATATATAATATAATATATATATATATATATATATATATCATTTATTTTTTATTTACTTATTAGGCGGCACCAATTTATTGATATTAAGAAATTGTCACAGTTTAATGATACAAAAATACGACACATGAATATAATAAGTATAATTTCCTTCCCCGAGGGTATTAATCACTGCTAGCAAGTAGCAACGAAAATCATACTATAGGACCTCCAGCTTCACATTGTTGGCCTAACATTGAGGCGTGAAGCTAGCTTCTGACCAAGAGACTTGTCGGCCTACACACACAATGAAGCAAAAGAACATATTAGTGCATGTATTGTTGTCTCGTGACAAAACATAACACCTAAAACTATTGCTCATATTTTTGTAGGTTAATAAAATCTTAAAGATCATACCTGAGTCCAGTATGAAATCCAAATGCTGCGTATTTCATGGGTAACTCGTGGATCAGACAAAGCCTCAACCCACCGGCAGATAAATCTTTCTTGCCTACATAAACAGTACAGTGTTGCAATAAGTTCATGTACTCAGAAAAAAACATCTAATATACTGACATAAACTATGGGCTCAAAGTACCTATCTGTTGACCAGGATCTGTATCTCTCTCCTGGCTGCTTGAAGTTGTTCTCCTTCTCAATGATGCACTGAATAAATGCAAACAGATACAGTTAGTACAAACAAAACTAATATGTATGCTTTTACATGACAGACTTGTGTAGAGAACAAATAAATATGATAAAATGAATTGGCCGAGTGGAAGATGGATATCATATTAAACAACAGGCTATTAAACTTTAGTTCCAAAAGTGTCATTTAAGGTAGTCAAAAAATAGTGTTTACAGCAAATTTTATTCACTCCACATGATAACTTCGAGGTATTCAGAAACTACACATCAATGACAACTCACCTTGTCACGCTTTCCTGTCAATACGCGTGGAGGAATGGGGTGCTGCTCAGCATGACGGCAAGGATCATACCTTGAGGGGAAATAGTTGACCTGGAATTAGAACATACACTGTGAAACAGATAAATCCAGAGAGCATTTTCAAAGGTAACAAAAGAGGAAGCAAAGTACCTCTTCATCTCTATGCATGAAATTCATAAAACCATCATGGTGATTGTTGTGATGAGCACATTTTGGAGCATTGACAGGAAGCTGCAGGTAGTTTGGCCCAAGGCGGTGTCGTTGTGTATCAGAATAAGAGAAAATCCTAGTCTGGAGCAGCTTATCATCAGAATAATAAACACCAGGAACCACAATGGCAGGGCAAAACGCAAGCTGCTCATTTTCTGCAAAGAAGTTGTCAATGTTCTTGTTCAACACCAAGCGTCCCACTGGCTGCAGTGGCAAGAGGTCCTCGGGCCATGTTTTGGTTACATCAAGTGGGTCAAAGTCAAATCTGTCTTCGTGATCAGGATCCATTATTTGGATAAAAAGTTTCCATTCAGGATAGTTCCCAGCTGCAATTGAATCATAGAGATCCTGGGTGCCATGGCTGTGATTAGCACCTCCAACCTTAATGCATTCTTCCTCCAACAGACACTTGACTCCACAAGTTGGTTTCCAATGGAACTTCACATAGTGTACTTTCCCGGCCTTGTTGATCAGTGTATAAGTATTAACCCCAGAACCTTCCATGTGCCTATAATCTTGTGGGACACCCACATCATCAAATAGGAAGGTGAACATATGCAAACTCTCTGGATGATGAGAGAAGAAATCAAGGATTCTCCAGTTTTCCTGTATGTGGGACTTGGGATTCGGTTTTAGTGCATGGACCATGTCTGGGAACTTCATTCCATCACGAATAAAGAAAACAGGAAAATTGTTTCCCACCAGATCAAAGTTACCCTACATAACCAAACAAATCACTAACATTAAGTAAAGATGTCATTAAAAATTAAACAGCACAGAAGAACATCCAGTAACAGAGAACTATACAAAGAATGAAAAAGATCAAAAGCTATAAACATTAACAAAACTAACAAAATGTATTAAAAATTAATTGGTGATCCCGTGTTCAAGAAAAACAAGATAACTTCACTGCACAAGAATGCTATGAACCTTGGAAATAAATGATCAGCATACCTCTCTGGTATAAAACTTCACTGCAAAGCCTCTGGGATCCCTGAGGGTTTCAGGGCTTCCACGCTCATGGATAACAGTGGAGAACCGTACAATAACAGGCGTCTGTACACCTGGAGCCCGAAGAAAATCGGCACATGTCAGATGAGAAATATCATGAGTTACCTCAAAAAAACCTTTGGCACTTGCTCCCCTGGCATGTACAACGCGTTCTGGAATCCTTTCACGATCAAAATTAGCAAGCTTCTCCACCAAGTGATAATCCTCAAGTAGAATCGGTCCTGTAAAAATTGGTAGAAATCTAGAATCAGTGGAAAAAAACAGAAAACCAAAACTAGCTTATCAATAAGAAGTATCTCAAAGACTACTGTATTCCTTCTTTTGGAAACTTTAACACACAGATTTGCAAATACTGTACAAGGTCCTCTCTAAAAGAATGCTTCAAAAAGAGCACTACTCCTAAATTAAGAAAATTAGCTTCAAAAAGAGCACTAAATGATCAATTAAGAAAATTGATCATTTTCTGATGAAATTGAATGGGCAGACACAAGCCAACTGTGTGTGGCCCATGGACTCACTCACAAGTGGGCCCCAAAGGCCCAGGTATGGTAGGCCTGGGTAGTTCAGCCCAAAAATCAGCTCTCTTGCATCTCTATGTTGGATTATTGTGTTAGGCGCAAGTTGGGCGTAGGGTAGCGCCTAGCGCCTAGACAGGCGCCTAACAGTGCACATGTATGGGTGTATGTCATATTATACATATACATATATATATATATACTATATATATATATATATATACATACATACATACATACATACATATATATATATATGGCCGAGTTAACTCGGCTAACTCGACCGAGTTAGGCTGCCTAGGGAGGAAATCGGCCTAGGGGCACCTAGGTCCTAGGCAGCCGCCTAGGCCGATTTTTGCAAACAATGCTACTGCAACCATGGTTGGATATTGTAAAAACAGAGAGATCTAAATGGTGAACTTATTATGGATAACAGTAATGATCAAATTGTTGGCATCCAAATAACGCTGCCAGAAATATAGTTCAGATGAAAACACATAAAACAACATATTTCATTTATTTTAAGGATCTAATATTTTGCTTCTCAAAAATAAAAGTACATATCGCTCAGCCAACATAGGCTTTAATGCCACATACCAAATACAATTGCCGACCTGTAGTCGAATCTATGACTACCAATCCACTACGGCGTAGGGAGGAGTAGGGACTGAAATTCTAACATCTTCAGAAAATTTGCTTTGATAATATTGCTACGGAGTATTGATATTTAAACAAGATATCAACGAGCATTAAGTCATCAATGCAAGTATGAAATCATATACAGAATTTAAAATAATAATAATAATAATAAAATAAAAATACCTCTGGTTCCGACGGTCAAGGAGGAGGTTATTGTTCCACACCGGAGCACCAGAATTTGTAGTCCAGAAAGGTGAATCTGAAGCGCTAGACGGACGGTGCTGCATCAAAGTTCATAGAAAATGAACAAACAAATCCACAGGGAAATCAATCGATTTAAAGTATGTGTGCGCGCGCGCTTTGAAAATTTAAGACGAAGCAAACAAAAATAAGAGTCAAAAAAGGAAGAAGAATAGGTGAAGATATGAAGTTTTACCTTGTAAGGAGTAATCCATGGAAGATGAGAGATGAGAAAGAAGATTTGTGCAATGGAGAAGAGAGAGACGAGTGTTTTGGTATAGTCTATAGAGGAAAACCATTTTTATTAAATGAGGAGGAGTGGGTCGTCACTCGCCAGGCACGCACTTCTATTTATTGTATTTTTCCTTTATCACATTTTTATTTTATCTCTTACATTGTGATTCACGATTTCTATAAAAAGATTATATATGTACTCCGTATTAAATCCAAACCCCAAAAATTACGTGGCGGAAATATTTTGCATAGGAAAATAAAGTACAGTTATCTAGATACTTCCATTTTTATTTATTCATCGTGTTTCATATCATTTTTTCGTACAATTGATATTTTATATTTTTTACATTCTTTACCAATGCCAATGCCTCATATTTTTAAATTGGTCAAAATTATTAAAATGTAATATTTTATTTTATGTGTCTAGTTCGATTAATGGAGCTAACATTAAAATAATTTTTAATTTAATTATTTTTATTAATATTAAGTTTAACCAATGAATAATAACATGACAAGTAAAATGAGACAGATGGTAGTACATCTTGATGAGAAAAATAATACTTTATTTGTCCATCATTTTTATTGAGAAAATTACCGATTTGGTCCCTCGACTATGAGGATTTCACCAATTTGGTCCTCGACTACCAAAATTACTCATATTTTTGGTCCGATAGACTATGACATTTTTACCCGATTGGTCCCTAAAGTCACAACCAGTGTGATTTAAGCTAATAAATTGTGAGGGACTAGTTTTTTGTAATTGTCACATTATGTCCTTGTGCGCCATATCCAATTTTCATCCACACTTTACCTTTCAGACAAATCAAAAAAAACTTCTAGTGTAAATAAAAAACACCCTAATCGCAACACTCCAGTCTAAAAAATTCGGTAATCAATGAGTTGGAGGAAATCAATCTGGAATGCTTCAATACTCTAAATCCGCTACACAGTGGTTCAATAGTCTCATTTCTCAATTTCTTCCAGTGTAGCGGATCTTAGATGTTGAAGCATTCCAGATGATTTCTCAACTCATTATTAAATTTTTGACTGGATTGTGCCGATTAAGGTTTTTTGTTTACACTAAGAAGTTTGGTTGTTGTCTGAAGGCAAAACGTGTGATAAACTTGGACAACCGAAAAAGGAACATAATGGCAATTACAAAAATATCCTCAATTTATTACCTTAATACACACTGGTTTGACTTTAGGACCAAATCGGGTAAAAATGTCATAGTCGAGGACCAAATCAGGTAAAAATGTCATAGTCGAGGATCAAATTGAGTAATTTTGATAGTCGGGCACCAAATGGTGAAATCTCTCATAGTCGAGGGACAAAATCGGTAATTTTTCTCTTATTTATTTTCCTATTACTATTTATTGGTCAACAATTTTTCTGTTTTATTTTTATTTTATTAACATTTATTTATAATTATTTAATTTTCTATTTTTTGTGTTTATAATACTTTTCAATTTAGTTGTCTAAATATATAAATTTTTAATGATTAATTCTAAATTAATATTATAATATAACCTTCAGTTTTAAGACTCGTTGACCTGAATCTTGACACATAAGAATGAAACGCGAAATGAATACTAAATTAGGAGTGTTTAATCATGTGTCCGATAATAACCTTATTAAAAAGAATTTTACCAAAACAAAGAGAGATAGAGAGACATCTTTACTTATCAAATAAAACCAATAATACGTGATAAAATTACCAAAATCATTATTAAAATAAAATTTTAAGGGAAGATAATACATGAGAATTCGCTTAAACAAAAAAAAAAACATGAGAACTCCAAACGTATTTGGC
>VALG01012427.1:0-13424 GCA_009835305.1 Ipomoea purpurea
TTTAATTATCATCATAATTTGGGGGCAAATTATTAATTTTCATTGCTATTTGAATTTAATTTTTATTAACGAATTAATTGTAAAGTGAATTTATTAATTTATGTAAATAATTATATTTAATATATAATAGTGAAAAATCCAAGCTGCTTTGTTATAAATTTCGTATTATAATTACATTTGAAAACTATATTAAGGTTGGAATTTAGGATATTATTAATCATAAATTCGTTATAGAAGTGTTCATTTTGGATCCTTAAGGTAATTTTAGGCATATATATTAAGGTCTTTTTGGTTTCCTGAATTTGAGCAATTTTAGTTTTTGGTTCTGAGACTTGACTATTATTGAACAAGCTGATTTAGGCCATTCTGGGTCATTAAAGTATGATCCACCATTTTTGATATTTTAATATATTATAGTCTTATAACATGTTTATAATTATTATATTAATTAACCCCCCATATTTTGTTAATTCATCGTTATAATACTTAAATTTAGTTATCAGTACTAACATTTTCTTTTTAATCACTTGGGCCTTTGATGTTTATGAGGCTTATTGGGATTAATGCTATAATGTATGTCTTGGTCAGTTTAGAATAAGGATTAAGGATTAATTGTATTTGGCATTAAGAATTTATTATTAGTTGATTAATTTTTTAATCTATCAAGGTTTTAGGCCTTAATAATAATATTAAGTTTTAATTATGACAAAAGCATAAGCTTTATTTATGACAAAGGCAATATTGATATATGTTTGTTAATGGTAATTTGGTTATTACCTTAACTCCGTCTCTTAGTCAAAATATCATGGTAATATATGTGGGACTTGACGATAGTATTGGCACCTTATTATATTGTTTTATGTAGTTATTATAAGTTATATTATTAATGTTATTAAGTTTAGGCATTCATTTTTATACTTCATATTAATAATATAATAATATTCATGGAATCATATATTTGTACATTGCATGATACACTTCATTTACATGGACTATTATGTGGTATTAGCACATATTTTTAATGCATTGGAGGCTGCATCGTGGGCTACTGATCTATGAGGAATGGGAGAATTCTGATTTTTCTCATGGGATTATCACTTGTTAGAGCATGGGAAGTCAGTTATGATCATTACGTAGCAATGAATTATTTTATTTATGATATTTATGTAATTACATTAACGTGTTGATGTACATTTACTCTTTAGCAAAATGGAACATACAAGGTGCATTACTACCTTAGCTTCGTGTATTATTATGTTTTATAATATACATATTATATAAAATTAATAATATGCATAATATGTTAGATATTATAGTCCTTAACTGCTTCTAATAATGTATATTCAGTTAAAATTTTGAATAATGTTTTCGACTTCAAAATTTATTACAGTTTTCAAATTCCAAAAATATTTTATATAAGTACCGTTTTACTATTCTTCATATTTAGTTCACATATAATGTGATAATTTATTATGATTATGTATTTTGTTATTTGCATTTTGGCCTAAAAATTCTAATAAAAATTTCGAGTTATGAAGAGGTTTTGATATTTAATTTTGAAAAGAACTATTCTAGGCAATTTGACTTTTGCATTATTCATAATCATTTACGTATCTAGGATTAATGATTTATTCGATTGCCCAGTTTGGTTAAGTATTCAATATGCTATAATCTAATATTCTTATTGGTCATATTTCTAGATGTTTTATGCTTCATCACATTAGTGCATTTATTAAATTTAATTAGCAATTGGTTTGTGAGATTTTGATTACAATTATAGCATATCTTTTGGTGGATTCTGTTTTAAATTGTAATTCCGTTAATCATGATTTTTCTTCATGCTAAATATTTACCATGTTACAGTTTAAAAATTCAAAGTTATAACATCCAGTACCTTATTTCAAAATATGCTTCAAAAGATTGAACACTATAAAAAACAACGAATCCCCTATTATTATATCATATAATACTTTATATAAGAGGGTTAGCAATACGATTCTTAGCTAAAAATGTTAAATAAATGAAATTATTATAATATATATATATTGCTATGTTTATTTCTATTCATTAAAAGAACTTTTACATCCATTGCATCAGTACTGATACTGTAGTTATTATAATAGAAAGCAAAGTGAGAAATCAATTTAATAAAGAAGTAATGAAGAAGTGTTAGGTTTTTAATTGCTCAGAAATCCCAACTTCTAATGGAATGTTATTATCACAATAAGATATGTAGCTTAGGTGCGGTTGTTTCTACAGTGAACTGTTGATCAATACAACAAAAGGCGACTTACACTGAAGTCTGTTTTTAGGAAGATTTTCCTTTTTTAACGCGTTTTAGAGTCAATTGGAAAAATCAGGTATCTGTATGGAAAGTATGGCGAATCTTTAAGTCATTCTTATTATATCTCCTACTCCTACCAATAGAGATATCTATGGAGGTGTTCTTACATGAACTTAAGTATTCTTATCGATAGATTAGGTCTGCTTAAGAATAAAGAAAACCCAGAATCGTCGATAATCATTTCTTGTGTATTCTGCCTCTTTACAAGAAATTTGTTCTTCGGTGATATGATTTGAAATTGAGAGAAATACACTGCTTAAACGAAAGGACGCTAAGATCACACGTTGTTGGAACAACCTGAAAACGTCACTGGGGGAACTGGACATCCATCAGAGTATGCTCCGCATGAAGGGATTTCATGGGCTTTTAATGCATGGCTCACTTCAACAATCCACTAAACCTGTGTAGTGGTAGTGTACCTTGTGTGGTGGCCACTTGGGGAATTATGTTTTCTACTTTATGGTTGATGAGTTAGTGGATGACGCCTCTGTGATCGTCCCCTAGACGTAATACAAACCGTACGAACTGCGAGTAACATTGTGTGTTGTTTTGGTCTTATTACTCTTATGAAACTCTCAGATCATATCAACTGATCACTCATCGTTGAATCAGTCAGTCCATTCCGTTGCTGATTTGTTTAATTGGTTAAAATGAGGAATGCAAAATTATGTAGGTATCGGCTTTAGTCCTACCCATAATGACTTGATCCCGTTATCAAGGTATCTATTCATCTCTTCTATTGGAGTCCTTGTGTGCGGTTGGCAGTTGGCTGCTTGTTGTTTGGCTGGTTTTTCTCTTAGTATGGTATGCAGTATTGAAACGCACATAATTAGATGACACAGACTCCTTTGGAAGTTGTATGAGATAGATCTCCAAGCACAAGACCAGATTTTCGTACTATTTCTCTGGATGGTTCGTCCAACTATCAGAATGCGGAGAACACTGAGGCAAGCCATAAGCTGATCGAAGATGAAAGAAGCCTCTGATGAACAACAAACAGAACTCTATAGGAACTCTGTGGAATTCTTTACCTTAGTCACGGGGTAAAAGAATGCAAACGAGTATGGAAAATTTTGAAACTAGATTTGAGTACCAGTGATGTCAAGCCAATCAAGTAATGGTATGCCAGGTTGAAGTCTTAGAATGAACGAGAAGAACTTTTCGTCTTTCACAGTCCGGTTTAATTGAGAATAGGAGCCTAATTTGGTGAACCTTCACTGATGAGGAGAGTAGTCAACAGATCCTTCGACTTTTGCCAACGCTTCCGAAATGAAGTTAACTGCATCAGGACACAAAGGCTGGGAAAAGAGAGTTCGAGAGTACTATGGGAGTTTACATACATATGACTTGAGTGTTGGCTATGATGTCTTGCTGTCACCAGGAAAAGTGCAAGTCTAGTGGCTTTTGCTGCTAATTTACGAGATCTGACCGATGAAACCTTGGCCTCAATAACCAATTTTAAGAAGATTTGAAAGGTTTAACAAAAGAGTCAAGGCATTCCAGGAGTACACAATCAAGAGTAATCCTCATATCAGAAAGCAGAAACACCATTTTCTCACAGAACATTACCGGTCCAGAATGGACCGGACAGGACAAACAGAACTATCAAGGGGGGGGAACAGGTAGATTCTCTCATCCCGGTCATGCAGTGTAGCCGGTTGAGGTTTTGGGCCACATTATGAGGCTGAAGTTCACCTACTCAAAGGAAGAAGGTTCATGGTCTGGTGGGTATCGCTATAGTGAAGACTGAGGAAAGGCACTAATTATCAGTTCAGATGGATCAATGTGGAATTGAGCCTTCTCACAGTACAAAATCAGTCAACACGAAAAATTTTGAATCAAGATGGGAGAGTCCATATATCGAAAATGATTTAAGAGGGCATATCAACTTGAATGATTTTTATAAGCTTGTTGCTAAGCTGGACAACTGGTGAAATTAATAAAATCTGATGAGACTGAATGCACGGTATCTTCTAAAGCAAAAACTAAACACGAACTTGCCAAAAGAGATCTGCTATTATAGATTAGATCCGAAGGTGAAAACTTGATTAAAGGAATTGGAGGACCTGAAGAAGAATATCAGATGATGGATACCAAACTGTAACACCCGTGTTACGGTCCTAAAACCATTAATTAGATTAGAATCTACCAGAAATAGAAATAACATCCAATGGTTCATTAGTATGGACGCCCACCATGTCCATGGACCCCATCCCCTTAAGCCCAATACCTATTCCTAGGAGGATTACACCCTAGCATTAATAGAATAAAAGGTTTTGAATTCCACCCAATAATCTTCCACACCCACAGGGCTAAAGAATTCACCCTAGGAGGGATCAAGAATCAAGAACGTTAAAGAAAAGATCCTCTAGAGGAATTAGATTAGGCTAAGGGTTAACCCATGTCTAACAAACCTATTTTTATGTTATGATTCTCCTTTAGTTTACCCAATCTTTATTTCTGAATGGCGGTTTCATGATGGAGTATTGTTATTGATGATGATTGAATGATTCCATGGGGAATCTTAGGTAATCTGGATATTGGGTTTTTGATAATATGATGCTTTGGTGATTAATTGGATAATTCTTGATGATTATGTGTCGTTCTGTATTAATGATGTTCTTGATGATTAATGGTACTTGCATGATTGTGTCTTGTTCTCTGAATCTTGAATTAGAAGTAAATCGTAGTTCTTGTTAAATAAATGATTGAACCCTAGGTTTATATCGTGATGATGTTAATTATGGATTATCGGGGTGGAAATCGCATTGTTGGTTTACATTATATTTAGAAAAGCAGATTGATACGTGGTTGATTCTTGTATTTGACGTTAATTTCTACCGTGTAGGTGCGATTGTGTTGTAAGTGTACTAGCAGTTTCGGGGTTCCAATTCGGTTCCCGGGACGAAAAAGTTGTGAAAGGAGTCAGTTGGGGGGTTAGGGACCCGCCACCTACCGGCAAGCAAGTCTTGGGCAGCGTGGCGACGGCGGGCTGGCCCCACGGCGACGCTGCCCGGATTACTGTTCCGCGGGCAGCCGGCGACCCACCACCGGTACCGCTTGAAAATCGTCCCCCCGGACCACCGGTCACCACCCGTTTGATGTTCCCGGATTCCCCGTCGGTGTCCCCCAACGGCCCGTTTGCGTGCCGATGTCTAGTTTGATTATTCGGGTACGTTCGTAGGTTTGGTGTGTCGAGTTATAGTGCCATGGCTACGGTGAATGGTTATCCCGTCGACCTAGGTGGAAGAATTAATGAACCCGTAAGGCAAATTCCTTATTGTGATGATCACGCATAGGTCTATTTAATACGTCGTATTCTCCTCACGTGTAATGTGGGTTGCATGTGCTTGCTATGTGTTATGTGTGTGTTTTGCCAATTCGTGGATCGGATTGGTTTCCCGAACAGAGGGTTCGGAAGCTGGCTGTAGTCAGATGGGTTTCCTGGGCTGCAGTCCGACCCAGAAGCTGGTTGTAGTCAGATGGGAATTCCTGCATCAGATGGCACCTCCTGAACAATGGGTTCGGAGCCGGCTGTAGTCAGATGGGTTCCTGGCTACAGTCAGAGTACACGTTCTTATGGGCTTTGGTTCATTGGGGCCAAGCGATCGACCCTCCGTGTGGATACGGGGCAGGGTGCTGCGGGGCCGTGTCAGAGCTATATGCGCTGACCCTCATGTATGGGCATGCGATTGGTCCTGTGGCGCCAACAAAGTGTGCTATGTGTTGAGATATGAGATTGTGGTTATGATATCTTGATGGATGTGACTGGAGATTTAGTTGAGACTGTTTGTGAGTTATGATATCGTTTATGCTTGCCCTAATTGCCTTATCTATTGTGAACTGCTTATGACTGTTATAACTATTGCTTGTGTCTGGCTTTATCTGTCGAGTCATTCCCGGTTTTAAAGCTAGAGTTCGTAGATATATCTTCATGCTCAAAATGGTTTTCGTATATATCTATATATATGTCTATATGTATTGTATTTCAACGCGTTGGAGTGGGTTACTAGCATCTCTCGCTGAACAGATATATTTGGCTTTCAGGCACAGAAGATTAAGTCACTGGAGCGCGCTAGAACTTGGAGTGTAGAAGTAGATAGTTTCCTTTGGCCTGCGTGCCACGTTATGTAATCACGTTTCGAGGATATTAGTTAGTTAGCCTGTGCACTTGGGTTCTCTAGCCCAAGTGTGGCATAGCACCCCGTACGCTTGTATTTATATTTTGGGATTTAATAAGATTCTATCTTTATTATAAGTTTTAAAAGTCTTAAAATTTCGGGGTGTTACACCACATCAACTCTAGACAAAATTCTAGACTCTGTTCGAAATCCAAATGATAAAAGGGTCTTGGTTTTGAACGAGGAGAACCTTCGAAAAATGTTCCTGTGTTTGTTAAAAGAGGGTATGCCAACTGGTACACCAGCTCATAGTTATGAACGAGGTCAATCATCCCGGTCTGTCCAGATAAATGAAAAGAGGAAGGTACATGCTCGAACTGTAGATACTGACTTTGGCAGAGTAGCGTTTTCAATCTCAGTACTCAAAGTTCAAAAATAAATATGCCAGAGTTAGACACTATATTCCCATCTGTCACTACTGTCAAACAAAAGGTCACACTCGACCTGAATGCTATTTTTTCTACAGAGATCAAAGAAAGGAAAAATATCAGAACAAGACTATTACTCCGTTCACAAGGCAGGTTTGGGTCAGGAAGTCAGAAGTAATATGCTATCCCACTATAGTTCTGACTGCTTCTACGACTGAAGCAAGATGGTATTTTGACAGTGGTTGTTCCAGACATATCACAGGAAATGTCAAGTGTCATATGGTTTTCAACATAGCAGTGGTTCAGTTACATATGGAGACAGACAAAAAAGGTAAAATAGTTGGAAAAGGTACCCTAAATGTACCAGGTTTACCTCATTTAGAAGAAGTTCTGTTAGTCAGGGTCTGAAAGCAAACCTTATTAGCATCAGTCAGTTATGTGATCAAAACTGGAATGTGTGCTTCAATCGTAACTTTTGTAGAGTCAGTGAAAAGCTGATCAACTGGTAATGGAAGGAACACGATCCTCAGACAACTGTTATGTTCTGATCGACAGGGAACAAAGAGGGAAGTTTGAACCTAAGTGCGATGAGAGCATCTTTCTTGGGTACTCTCCAAACAGTCGAGCTTATCGAGTCTACAACAAAAGAACTCAATCTGTAATGGAATCAGTAAATGTTGTTATAGATGACAATCCTAAAGAAGCTTTAGAAACATCAGCGACTGATCCAGAGACAGATTCCCCTCTCAGTGAGTTAAATACAGCCGATGACAACAGTCAACCCAAAAACACAAGATACGTCATATGAGGAAAAGAAAGTTTTGAACAGGAGACCATTCTCATTGATGATGTGGGTAAGAACAAGCCCACCAAAACTCAGAAAAATCACCCATCAGATAACATCATTGGCGATCCAACAGATGAGATGAAGAAGGAGGATAAGAAATAATCTGATAGAAATATCTGGATCTGCATGCTATACCTAAAAAATAAAACCGAGAAATGTAAAAGAAGCTTTACAGGATGATCTGTGGATCAAGGCTATGCAAGAGGAGCTACACCAGTTTGACCGGAATCATGCTTGGGATCTCGTACCAAGACCTGATCGTGTTAACATAATTGGAACAAAGTGGATCTTCAAAAATAAAACTGATGAAGCTGGGAATATTGCAAGAAACAAAGCTCGGTTAATGGCTCAAGGATACACTCAGATAGAAAGGAATTGATTATGATGAAACATTTGCCCCTGTGGCAAGACTAGAGTCGATCAGAATTCTGTTGGCAGTCGCATGTATTCTGGGATTCACACTGTTTCAGATGGATGTTAGAAAACATTTTTGAATGGATACCTGCATGAAGATATGTATGTGGCTCAACCAAAAGGTTTTGAAGATCCAGATCATCCATCTCTTGTTTACAAGCTCAGAAAAGCCCTCTATGGACTCAAACAAGCTCCACGAGCATGGTACGAACGACTGACACAGTATATGCTACATCATGAATATAAGCGAGGGAGTGTCGAAAAAAAGCCCAACACATAATTGGCAATATTATTATGGCAAACTAAGATAGGGTTTTGGTGTCGGTTTGTTATACAGTGAACTATTTGATCAGATACATCAACAGAGGGACTAACACTGATCTGTTTTAGGAATATGTTTCCTTTTTGTAGAACGCGGTTTAAGAAAGAGAAAGATCAGCGTATCTGTATTGGAAAGGTATGGACCGAATCTTTAAGATTACATTCTTCAATATATCCTACCATCTACAATCAGAGATATCTATGTAGAGTGTTCTTACTATGGAACTATAAGTACTCTTATTCGATCAAGAATTAGGGTTACGCTTGTAAGAAGAAAGAAACACTCCGAACTAGTTCGAAGATCATATCTTTGATTATTATGCCTCTTCTCAAGACAACTTGTTCTTGGTGATTATGATGAATAACTTGAGAAGAAATATCACTACTTAAACGAAAGGACGCTAAGATCACCCAGTTGTGGGAACAACCCCTGAACAGCGTCACTGAACTGGACTGCATCAGAGTTAGCTCTCCAAGTGAAGGGATTTCATTGGACTTCTGTATGCATGGCTCTCCAACTTCAACAATCCACTAAACCTGTGTAGACTGGGTACATACCTTGTGTAAGGCACTTGGGTGAGATTATTGTTTCTCTACCTTTGTACATTGGATTATGAGTTAGTGGATTGGACGCCTCTGTGATCGTCCCCCAGACGTAGATACACACCGTATCGAACTGGGTAAACATCTTGTGTGTTGTTTTGTGTCTCTTACTCTTTATGCAAACTTCTCAATGATCTATCTAATTGACTGAGATCATCGTTGAATCAGTCAGTCCATTTCATCAGTTTCTTAATCCAGTTAATTTGGTTAAAATGAAGAAATGCAAAATTACAAAAAGCAACAAGCTAAGCATCAACTTCTTCTACTCCTAAACAAAGATTATAATTCACAACACAAAAAAGTAATTGATTTAATTCAACAGTATGTATTATATTTATATTGTATATATATATAATACTAACAAAGGATCAGAATATTTAAATGTCATGATATAAAAATTATTCGAAACGTGTACCGTAAAGTAAAAATAAAAAATAAAAAAAAAATGGGTAGGAATGTATGGTGTGTCGCAAACTATATATGCTATTGGATATTTGGATGGGTCATATATTATTTTTTTTTGAAACAAAAACAACAACAACTTCATTAATTCAATAAAACGGCAATACATGTAGGTGGGATATCAGCCCACGACCTTGAGTCAGACATAGAATCGGTTGTCCGAGCCAACTTATGAGCACCAGATTCGCTGATCTCTTGACATGGCGAACCCTAACGTTCCCTATGTCCCTCGCAATTGACAGACATTGCGTTACAATAGACCCTACGTACGAAAAATCAATTACACGGGAATTAAAAGCATTACAGAAATTTAAACAATCGGACTGGACTATAATATGATTCTGATGAAGACTTTTAAGCCAAGTTAGCGCTTCTTTGGCTGCTAAGACCTCAGCCATAAACGGATCCTTGTTGCATTGGATTTTGCCACTAGTGGCTGCCACGAAACGACCCTCATGGTCACTAGGGGTGTGCAAACTTTGGATAATTTTCGGTTAACCGACCGAACCGACAAAGTTCGGTTAACCGTTTTCGAACCGAAATTTTTCGGTTCGGTTAATGGTTAAAGGAATTTTAAAACTTCGGTTAACGGTAATTCGGTTCGAAAGGTCGGTTAACCAAATTAAACCGAACGGTTAACCGAAGTTTTTAATATATTTAAAATATATATAATATAAATATTAATTTGAAGTTTATGATGTTTCGAGTTTATAATTCATGTTTTTTATATTTGTTATGAATTTATTATTGATATGTATTTTATTTTAATTGAATTTTTATTTTAGGTTTATTTTTAAAATTTTAATTTTAGCTTTAAAAAGTTCGGTTATCGGTTAACCGCCGATTAACCCGAAAAAATTTCGGTTCGGTGAATTTCGGTAGAGCAAACTTCGGTCGGTTAAACGGTTAAAGGAAAAAAAACTTCGGTTAATTCGGTTCGGTTAAAACGTTTCGGTTAACCGAACGGTTTAACCGATTGAACACCCCTAATGGTCACGAACCACAGCGCCAAAACCAACACCGGATATAAACATGGCTGCATCCACATTGCACTTCAGTGTATTGTGTGGTGGAGGTTCCCAAAGATCCGGCTCGCTACTCTCTCGTCTCGATCTATCGCCTTTCCCGTACATTCCTACCCAAAAAACCAACATTATTATTAATATTATGTTTTATTGAATCAAACGTTGTTGTTGTTTTTGTTTGTTGTTGTTGTTGTCAATATGGTTTTTTGGTCACATGAAATTTTTTTTAATAGCATAAAGCATGCATACTTAAGCTGCTTGTATGCACCAATAAACGGCATGGAAGATCTTTGGAGTGGGTTGGAGAGAGAGAGAAGCTTTGTCGAACGGTGGATTGATTGATGATTTTTTTTTTTTTTTACAATTTTATATTAGCTTTTGTTCAAGTTATTTTAATTAATATGATCCATTATTTTTACTTTGGTATCTTCCATTTGTGCAAAGAGAATAAAGGGAGACTTCCACTACAATCCCTTTTGTTTTGTGCTCAAAAGAGAATTGCATTCAATTCCTTTCTAATATGTAATTTTTAATTATAATCATTAAATATATATATATATATATATATAATATGATATATATATATATATTATATATATATATATATATATATATATATATATATATTCTGGTGCGGTTAGAGGTGCCCAGGTGCGGTTGTGCGGTTTTAATTTGGGTCTTTCATCTCGCTTAAATCAACGTTCAAGATTATCAAAGTTTTTTTAAAAAAACGTGGTGGCAATTTTCTAATTTTTGCATCTAGGTCAAAATTAAGGTGAGCGGATATGATTAATGTGCGTGAGTTTTGTGCTTAATGTGCTTGTGTTTTGTGCTTAATGTGCGTGAGTTTTGTGCTTAATGTGCGTAGAGTTGTGCTTATCGTGAGTAGTTGTTAAAACTTAAAGTCTATGAGTTAATACTTAAAGTGCGGTGGATTTTGTGCTTAATGTGCGTTGGTTTTGTACTTAATGTGCGTGAGTTTTGTACTTAATGTCAGTAGTTGTTGAAACTTAAAGTTTGTGAGTTAATATTTAAAGTGCGTGAGTTTTGTGCTTAATGTGCGTGATGTTATGCTTAATGTGTGTGGGTTTTGTACTTAATGTGCGTGAGTTTGTGTTTAAGATCTAACACTTAAGGTGCGCCTTAGCTTATACTTCTTTGTTCTAGACACGGCGTTTTTTTTTTTTTTTTTTTTTTTTTTTTTTTTTTTTTTTTTTAATTTTCATTGATTTGAGCCATTGATCTAAATTTGATCAATTGCTCAGATTTAATCGCACAACCGCACGGGAAGCTATTCCCGCACCTGAACCCTTCCATATATATATATATATGTGTGTTGTGTGTGTGTGTGTTTAAATTTCAAATTTAAGGTCTGCCCTAGAGACCAATAAAAGAAATAAATCGAGAGATCAGATGTATCATAATTTGAGAAAATATATGATAGTCTTATTATGTTTATATTAATTTAAAATTAAGTTGTTAAATTTATTAATGGGAGCTTACTATTGAATTGGGTTCATACTGTTTTCTGTTAGAAAATTTTTCATAAATTTGTTTATAAAGTTAACTGCAAGAAGAAATATTATAAAATGGCACACTAAATTGGATAAAACTATGAAGTTCAAGACCAAAATGTGACAAAATTATTTGTTGAGAATAAAATTTGGAAACTCATTAAAGTCGATGATTAAACTTGGTATTAACTTTGTATAGATATAACAAGACAACACACACATAAAAAGGCGATGATTAAACTTGGTATTAGCTTTGTTTAGATATAACAAGACAACACACACATAAAAAGGTGCATGGTGAGGAAAATTAAACCCGCATTCACTACCTAAGGTTATGCATGGTAAACCGTGCTAAGAAAATCTTATGCAATACGCTCGACTAAGAAGGTGGTAAAAATCAAATTTGTAACCATTCAGGTACAAGAGCCATACTACATCCCCTCAACCACACCTTTTGGGATAAGACAACATATATCACACGTTATTCTCTAATTTAGACGGTATGTGTGTGTATGCGCGCGTGCACGTGCGTGCAATGTTTGCTTATATAAAATTAAGTATCGTTTTTTTTTTGGCCATAAAATTGTTGCAGCCCGAGGCGTATTAGAAGCACAGGTGTCAATTCAGTGTCAATCAAATTGATTAAAGTTTGGCAATGTCTTACATTTCAGATTTAAGACGATTTGCATTTGATCCATACAATTTTTGTAGAATTTAAAGACGATTTTCATTTGATCCATACAATTTGATCTTTTGAGATGGAAGTGGTTTTCCAATCTTAATCCACTTTTCTTTTGATAATGCATGAGGCATGTTTAGACAATCTAAAAGCGAGAGTTTCCATAATATAAATGAATCTAGCTAGTTCCATAATCATATATATATATATATATATATATATATATATATATATATATATATATATAGAGGCGAGTTCAGGTGCGGCGGTGTCCTTAGGTGCGGCGGTGGCGGCCACAATAGTTCAACAAATATACACCATTAACGTTAGGAAATACACACACAAAACAGAGTAAACAGAGCCCTGCATCACCAAACACACACCATTAGGTGAGAGTAAAAACACCATACACTGTTCGTAAATACACCATTGGGGGTGGTGGTGTATTTTTTTGAGTCTGTGGTGTATTTTGTGATTTGTGGTGTATTTTGTGATGTTTTATTACATTTCATTGGGGTGTGTTTTTATTACACGATTGGTGCATGTTGATAACATTGTTGGTGTATTCTGTAACCCCGCCGCACCGCCGCACGGAAGTGTTTGCCGGACGGGAACTTTATTCTATATATATATATATATATATATATATATATATATATATATATA
>VALG01012427.1:13504-34982 GCA_009835305.1 Ipomoea purpurea
TATTATATTTAGTTTATTAAATTATTATATATATATATTAATAAATAGAGTAATAGTTTATGTTTGGTGAAGAAATAAGGGGTATATGGAGAGGTAATGAGAGGAAGGTAGAATTATAAAAGAGCTTAGAATTTTCCACCATAGTGAAATTAGATGAATCAAAATCAATAAAGAGAGTAAAATTAATATAAATATTAAAAATTTGCAGATATTTAAATGAATTTTAAAGCAATTTTAATGAAGAAGATAATATTCATTTACATAGAATTGTATATACATAAATAACATTACACATATATATTATATATATATATAGTATATATATATATATGCTATATATATATATATGTATATTAGTAGTATACAAAAATAATATATTATATATATTATATATATATACATAATATATATTACTAATACATACTATATATATATATCACATATATATATATATAAATATAATAATAATATATATATATATATATTATAATTATGATAGAATATATACATATATAGTATAATATATATATATTTACATATATATATATATTATAATATATATATTATATATATATATATATATACTATAACTTGCAACTCGGGTGGGAATGGCTCGCCCAGCCGAAATAAGGAAATGGATTCGTTCGTCCACGTGGTCCAGATCTAAATGGATGAGAAACACTGAAATTTTTTAAAAAAACGCGGTGGCATTTTCGTAAATAATTGAACATTGAAGTGCAAGGTAAAATGTATTATAGGTCAAGTAAAAATTTACACTGAGCATCAATACTTAGTTGCACTTTATAGTTCCTAAGTAGATGCACACATAGGTATAAGTAGTTGCATATAGGTGTATGAATGTTTGCGAGTGGTTTTCAGGAGTATTACTACCGTTGAACTCAGATCAATGAATGTTAACAAGGCAAATTACATGCACTTATAGGTGAAAGTAGGTGCACCTATAGTTATAAGTAGTTCACCATAGTTTATAAATAGTTGCACCAATAGTTATAAGCACACCAGGGTCATGAATGGTTGCGGAAAAGTGAATGCTAACAAGGCAAAATTACATGCACTATAGGTGAAAATAGGTGCACTTATAAGAGATTTTACTTGCACTTCGATGTTCAATTATTTACGAAAATGCCACCGCGTTTTTTTTTAAGTTATTAGATCTGGACACGTGTCCGCGACAGAATTCTTCCATTTCCTTCCTGGGCACTTATTCGGCGACCTGAGTGCGTCCCATATATATATATACTAGTTTTTTCTACGCGCTTTTGCGCGAATAAGGATAATGCCGCAATACTTATTTTTAATTAAGTATTTCAAAGTATATCAATGCAATATTATATGAAGATGTTCATGCATAAGTAATAAATGTTTGAATCTGTTTTATTTAAATCGGTAATTTTAAAGTATATAAATGCAAGATAATACATGAGAAGATTGATTATATATAACTGTCACAAAAAATAAATGTTTGCAACTTTGTAATAACGTTAATCTAAGTACTAAGTCTAAAGCGATAGTCTAACTAAATACTCTTTTTTGTTTAAATTTTTATTTCTTTTGGGTAGCATTGTTATTGTTTTCATCTTCAGTAACATGTCCTTTTTTTTTTTGTTATTGGCCTATTGTAGTGTGTCTGTGCAATTGGGTTTATTGGTGTCATCATAGAGGGATTCATCATGCAATGAGATTTATGGTTATGAAAGTTTTAGATTTGTCTTGTTGTGTATATGACGAGATCTTAGTTGTGCTATGAACTTTTTATCTTACAAGCACATGTTTGATATTTTATAGTGTTAATTTTTCCTACATGTTTCATGTATATTGAGACATCTAATTCTTAATTATGCTATGTATTTATTCGGGCTTAATTATTTGACCAAAATTTATGTTAAATTTATATTATATTTTTAATACATGTTAATATATTCGTAGTAATATGTTTAACAGTTATGATAACTCTAATTGGAATGAGGTTCGAACTTAAGACCTTTCTTATAGAAAATTAATAAGTAAGTTAAGAATAATAAATAGTTAACCGGAATATTCCCGTTAATAAAGTTTATATTAACGGAATTTAAGGTTATTTTAAGAAAAAAATAATATAATAAAGGGTAAATAAGGAAAATCATTAAAAATACTAAAATCAAATAGTATGAACCATTCATTTTAAAGAAACAATTAGTATCGACATTTTTTTTATTCCAGTTAAGGGCCTAACATTAATTCGCTCTTATTAAAATTTTAGATGTAGATATATATATGATATATATAATATATATATATATATATATAGTATATACTATATAATACTAGTATAATATATATAATATTAGTGTTATAATGGAGTTTCCAATTATAATTTATTATTGTATTGAGTATAATGTAATAGAAAAGCACTCGTTATTTGAGGGATTCCCATGCAATGTTGTTGGGGGAGAGTATTGTCGTTTGCAAATTGCAACAATATATAATAATTATAATGAAATTTATATACACAAACACTTAGAAATTAAAGTTGTTCTTCAACCACAACCGCGGCGTCTATCACCTCATCTCTAATAAGGTCCAAAAGCCTTACTAAAAACAAGAAATAACACAAAGTTAACCACACTTAATCCAGCAAGAACCCAGTAGTAGTAGTCATAATGGCCTTCATTTATGTTGCTTGCTATCCAGCTCTCTTGCCCGCCTCTTCTACTCAACTCATTGATGATGCTCATTACCAATGCTAGCTAGCACACTTCCCACCGCCGCGCCCAGGTCCGACAGATTGGACGCTATCCCCGACATGCTCTCCGGGAACTCCGAAACGTAGAACTCGATCTGCGCGATTCCATTGATGGCGCCTCCGAAGCCCATCAGCGCGTACTGCGGCGCCACCCACAGTACGGACATGTCGACGACGGCGGCGCTGGCCTCCTTCACCGCCGCGCGCCGCCTGATCCCTTCCACCGCCGCCACCGCTACCATTGACAGGAATGAAACCACGAGCCCGAATCCCATTCTTGATTTCGTGGTAAAATGGACGGGCTTCCCGCTGATTCTTGACGCTGTTGGATGATCACTCGGTCGTACGCGACGATCCAGATGACGACGCAAACAATGGCGAATATGCCCACCGAGCCTGCTGGGATTTCCAAGTTGGGTCCGATGTGGCGATCCATGGAGCTCGCTTGGAGCACGGAAGAAAGAAGATTGGCTTGTGTTTATTGTCATTATCGCACCTGTCATTCCATATTGGGATCACCTTATCAACGCTTTCAGCTCCTCTACTTGATCCACCTTGCACAGCCCTCCAAGGATCCACCCGCTCGCCATCCTCGGTTAAATCTCGTTGAGGATCTTGTACAATGCAGGCCTTGTTAAGGAAACCTGAAA
Source organism: Ipomoea purpurea (assembly GCA_009835305.1). Taxonomy (NCBI): domain Eukaryota; kingdom Viridiplantae; phylum Streptophyta; class Magnoliopsida; order Solanales; family Convolvulaceae; genus Ipomoea; species Ipomoea purpurea. The sequence continues at coordinate 16,898 of VALG01012427.1, forward strand.
TCAAACAATCCAAGGTAGTGTTAGGATGAAGTTCTTACCACCGCACTTAAATTTAGTTAATACTCAATTTAGTTCTGGACTGTAAGAGTTTTATTAGATGTAAATCCTAAATGATGTTTTTTTGTACTTAATTAGGTTTTTGACTGGTTTTATCTAATTGAGTTCTGAATTTTAGAATCAAATGATTAAATTGTGAAAATTACTATATAGATTACTAAATTGGGTAAATTAACTATAGTTGAAGACTTAGTTCAGTAAAACACCTATAGCCGAGGACTAAATTGAATATTACCAGAACTGAAATTATCAAGTTATCTCAATTGAGTAAAATCTTCGAAATCGATGGCATAATTAAGCAAAAAAAAAAAAAAAGTCCTTTAGAACTAAATCAAAAAAATTCATTATAGTCAAGTGTATTAACTCAAAATGAATGTGCAACTTTTATTTTTTGAACTTGGCAACCAATTGCTAGAGTTGACTATTATCAACCATCACCCAACAATTCCTAATGACTTTATTTGATAAAACGCTTACCACTACTTCCAAAAGTTATAACTCACACAAAAGCAAAACTTTATTTTCTTATATAGTACTGTCATAATTTTGAAGAGAGCGAATGTTAGACTTAGTCCTTCACCGATCTCTGCCCAATAATTCTTTAGTCAACCCTGGATGCCTGGATTTGACTCTTTACGCGTCCCCAATTAACAAGGTGGTTATTTGACAATTTAAAGATGGAAGACACAAAAAATGGGCTCTTCTAATTTTACCAAGAAATTCATTAAAGATTCACTTGCCTCAGTCTTTGGGTAGGGAGAATCGGCTTAGTACCAGCGAATGATAGGATATACTACTCTCATTTTGACCTGATGATGAAATCTTGAGATGTCTGTTTCTATAAGAGGCTACGAAGATTGAATCAGTCCGGTGATAAGCTTTTCTGGCCTTGGGTTTCACATAGAATGGAGATCCAAGGAAGAGGAGAGAGCGGCGAGGAAGGAGAGCACAACAAGAACGCCCAAACCCTAATTCCACCATCCCATGTTCCTCTTGGATATAAACCAGACGCAGGTCATAGCAACAATGTTAACAACGCGCCCACGACATTAGTACCAAGCTGAAGTAGCCCTCCATTACCGCCAACCATACCTTCAGTCTTGTAAATTCTTTCAACTGTCGGGAACCAAAAATGCTAAGGAAGCTTTCATTCCGGCCCAACCAACTGACCATTAGAACCAGACAAGTGCATAGGAAGAAACAGTTGCAAAGAGTTGTGGCTTCGGATTCCTGCAAATGTTGTCCCGTTGATTCACTGCAGGGAGATGGCCTTGCTTGTGGAATCACGGTTAAATAGCCAAAGTAAGCATCGTCCCCTTCAAAATGTTTAATAGCATTAAAATCAATCCAAATATAAAAACAAGCTTTAGTTGCATCAATATATATCACATTGTTTTTTTTATAACGAGAAAAACCTCCACAATCCCTTTTCACGGTGTAGGTAAATCCTACCTTAGACCTTCTCGTCCTAAATGATCAAAGAAAATCAGTCTAAGTATCCATAGCTGATTCAGTTCAAACTAATGGGTAAGGATTCAACTGGTGATATGTGTACTAAGTGGTGAATCTCTACAAGTCTTAGCTGGAGTTCATTGAAACCATGGATAATTGCGTGTTAGGTCCGCCAAAAGCTAAAAAAATTAAAAAAAACCCCTAAAAAGGTTTAGCACCCTTCCATCACCTTTTGGTCTTAACTACACAGTTTTTGTGACCTGACTCTAATCAATCACTTATTAGGCACAATTTTATTTTTCTTATACGGCTGGAAATTATATATTTTCCGACCACCTGAAAAATGATCTTAAATCAAGTCGAAAGCCTTGTTACGATCACTTTTGGTATCCGGAAAAACCTTTGTTGCTATTTCCGACCACTTGTTGCTTTCGACTTGATTTAAGATCACTTTTAGGTGGTCAGAAATTTCATAATTTCCAGTAATGTTATACTGCTATCACATTTTCGAGAGGCAAGGTACTGGACTTGACCCCTACTGACCTCTGCCAACAATTTCTGATCACTAATTGCTGGATTTACCCATTTATCCGGCTATATTATGAATTGAACTTCCAGAAATTATGTAAGTTTGGGAAGAAAGTATTACGTACCAGGAAGCTAAGACAGAACCAAATCCAATCAATTTGAAACCGACCCACAGAAGAATCTGCCATTAAAGCTCCGATTACAGGTGCAAAATTTTTCACGGCGGACCAAAAATAGATCAAATTCGAACCAAAAGCCATATCCATATGATACTCTCTCATCAAATACACTATCATGTCAGCCCCCTACGGCGCTTGACGCCATACTCATAAATGCCAAAAGTTCCTATCCAAAAACAAACAACAACAAAATCACAAAGTCCCAAGAACAGATAACGTTTGAACCTTAAACATCAGTTTTAATTGCCATGTTTTTCCAACATACTGTTGAATTTAGAGACAGTACAATAATGGGTTACGTTACAAATGGGAAAGTTTTATACAAGAAATGGTTTTTAAGAAAACATTTACAGTACCGATGAATGAATATGGGCAAAGTAGGACCAGCCACCCCTTTGGGTTTTCTTTGAGAACATGAGTAAATTTTGCAAGGAGATGGTCACAAGTTGAAATCATTCACAATTCTACCGAAATCACCTTTAAGTATCCATCTGCCAGATATTGTTGCGTGGAAAGTTAATACACATCTATTGATTCATGGGAGAATTATGTTCTTCCACGGGTTGGACATGGACTGGGGACGATCTTTAACAGGTTTATGTAGTTGATTCATTCTGGTTTCTCTATTTCGTTCTGTCGAGTTTTGGTTATTTTTTCCTGGCTGGTCTTTTCTTGTTCAAGCCATCTTTTCTCGAGTAGAGTAATTGTGCCTTTTGCATTGAATGTGAGAAGGGGAAATGATGGAAGTTTTGATGAAGAGGAATGTGTTGAGTAGATGGATTGATGATTCTTCGGGGAGGTAAAGAGAGGGTGGTGGGAGGATGTCGGCATGGGTTTTGCATTTGTTTGGCAGATGAGCCGAGTGTGCGGAGATTAAGGAAGATTTCGAGTGTTTGATGAGAATGGCATGGGTTCTAGACGAAAAGGAGGTGATAGATCTCTCAGAATGTTCTCAGACTTTCGCAGAGGATTGCAGGCAGTGATCATGCCGTATGATTGGCAACAAGATGGAAGATTTGATTTCGTGAATTCTTGAAGCTAATGAGCACATTTGGATAGCTCTGTGTGTGTTGTTGTGTGTGTGGTTGGTGTTGTTGTGTGTGGTGGGTGGTGGTTGTGTTGTTGTGTGTGTGTTGTTTGTGTGTTGTGTGTTGTTTCGTGTTTGTGTGTGTGTGTGTGTGTGACGATGAAATTCAATTCGTCCTTACTATTCGATTGTATGAATTGGGTATCTTCATTCCGATTTATATATATTTTGGATTGGGTAACCTCTATTCCGACTTATATAATATTTTACTGGTATTAGTTTATATATCACACGAATAAATTAATCAGTTGATTTGGATGTTTATTAAGATCTCTTGTTTATAGAGAGTGATGAATAGTAACAATAATTTTGTCTCGTTTAATTAGTTTGTTAATTGTGTGTATAATAATTTCTGATTTATTTGAATTTTGTTCAAATGTGTCAACTCAATTCCCGGTTATTTAATCAAATTTTGACTATGAATCCAATTTGAAAAAGTTGCAAATATAGTTTAATCAATTTAATTCATTTTAAGCATGGTTATACACGTATAAGAAATGGACACGAAACAATGAAATAGAATCCAAGTTGAAAGCATTATTTTCTTTTTCAATATTTGGAATTAGAGAAAACAATAACCAGAAGAAGCCTGATCATAAGCAAATAAAAAAAATTTATTTGTGGTCCAATGATACTAAATTTTCTTATTAGGAAGTTATAGGTTCAAGCATTGGAGACAATATTAAAATTTGTACTTCATATTGGTTGAGAAAGTATTTATGTAACCTATCAGTTCCAAGTGCATCATCCATTGAACTAAAACGTAGAGCAATGGTTCGATTAATAATGAATAAAAGAATAAGTTCAATTGGCCATGAACGTAACCTGAAAATGCAATTAGACCACTGAACGGGAAAAAGAAAGTGCAATTAGCACTAAACACTCTAAATGTATGCAATTTCACCTAATAGCAAGTTACCATTAATTTTACAGTTACTTACTTACGTGACAGAGTGAGTTTGCATTTTTAATAATTTTTTTAAATACTTTTAATAAATTTTAATAATTTTTTAAAATGCAATTAAAAACGGGGGATTATTTTTTTTACTAATTTTTTAAAACCTATTATTTAAAAAATATTAAAAATGATACATCACCTGTCACATAAACAGATAACCTGCTAATTGCATTGCTATGTTACGTCGGCCAATTTGAATCTTATTCCATGAATAAATGAGATCATCAGTCAACGGTTATTTGTGGTCAACTAGTCATTCAAGATGCCAATCTATACCTCTAGGCGGCCATTTCCACCAAAGTTATTTATTTCTTTGAACGCATCCAATCTTCGCCAGATGAATTTCTTCGCCTTAGCAGACATAGAGCTGCGACTGGGAATTGAGTAGAGCTCAAAATTTCTTTGTCCAATTTGGGGAAACCAAGAGCACCCCCGAATTCAACCTTCTTCCGATCCGTTCGAATTCATTTTTATGCCGATTTACCGACCACGCGATTCCGATGAGTTTGGGTCAATCTAGAAATGCTGCTCTTCCGCTGCTGAATCTTGTGAAGCTAAAAGGAGTTCCCATTTTGCAGCAACTGCATCTGGAGGAACGCCTGCTACGAACTTCATCCCATAATTGGTGCATCATTAATGACGGAACCAACACACCACCATTGTTATGGGTCTCTCTGGGTAAGCTGATTAGTAATTCTAACAATTGATTGTGTGTATGGATGATTTGAGCTGCAAAATCTTAGAGAAGTTATTGAATGATTGATTGCCAAAAGAACATTTAAAAAAAAAAAACTGGATTCAATCTTGGGTTTGCTAAATTTATGAGGATGAAATGTAGGTTGAATGGTTGCTGTTATGGATATCATCTCGCTGAAATATTTGATAATTGTCATGTCAATATGTCATGGATTTGTCTCTAGATATGAAGGATGATAGAGTTCCAAAGCTTTTACCTTTAGCTAATTACTATTGGCATTGCAAATTTGACTGCTTTTTTTGTTTTCTGTATGTTTTCATCAAAGATTTTTTTTTTTTTGGTAAGTTTTTTCTCATGCTTTTTTACAGCAAACCCTGAACTTCTTGAAATCAATTCTGTTTTACGAGACAAGATACCGGTTATCAAAAGGTTTACTGGTGGAGGTACTGTAATTGTTGATCATGGGACAATCTTTGCAACTTTTATATGCAATAAGGATGATGTTCCCAGTGTACAACCGTATCCCCGACCTATCATGTCATGGAGCAGCTTATTATACAGTAAGGTGTTCCAAGGAGTTGGGGATTTCTACCTTCGTGAAAATGGTAGGTTCATTCTAAGCTCCTTCCGTTTTAAGATCATAATTCCTCATCGCATATTTCACTTGTTTCTCAAATGTTTGTCCAAACCTCCCTAGCTAGCTTTTGTTCATTGGCTTCATGTTTAGTCTTTTTGTGTGAGCTAAGGATTAGAACAATTATCTCATTCAGTTTCAACAGAAAGAGAATACAGTAGTGTATATCTAATCCTACCACTAATCTCTCCTGACAAGTAGACTAGCTGTACAAGACTAATTCTAAGACCACACAAATATAAACTATATTACATAATGAAATAATAATAATAATAGTCACACTAACACTAAGCACTGAGGTCTGTTAGATGGGGGGGAATTTTTTCTCGTGACTTCCTTTTATTGAAACTATATTCTACTTTAATGCAACCTAAGTGGCTGTGTTGTACAAGGTGGCCACAATCATGTCATGTATTTATGTAAATGTGTTTCAGATTATGTATTTGGCGACCACAAGTTTGGTGGAAATGTCAGTCTATAACAAAGAACCGGTGGATCCATCATACATCGTTTTTATGGGACTTTGAGGTCTCTAACATGGCATATCTGAGTCTTCCAAAGAGGGCCCCTGATTACAGACAGGTTTGCGATTATAGATCCTTATTTTATACTACCAAAAACTTCGGATTCATTTATTTTTAGTACATATATGCTTTATAACTCGGCCTAATGATGGTAGCAAATAGCAATTGCAATTATCTTTCTCTGATCTAAATGAACCAGTCTACCATTTCAGTTGTGTGCGTAAATCTGCAATTTAAGCCTCAAGTTAGTCGAGCTGAGATCTCTCATTCTCTCTCTCTCTCGCCCTTTTCTATATTCAGGCAAGAGACCATTTGACTTCATATGCCGCATGAAGGACTACTTATCCAGGTCACAATTCATCAACCGGACCATCGATGCTGTCAACTGCCATTTTTCTGTGAGATCAATGGAGGTGGAAGAAGCTGAGCTTTTGTGTGACATGAAATTTTCACCCTCTTCTAGGCTACTTGAAATGCAAGAATTGAAGTCATTGTGATTTTTCATCTTTCATATTTTTACACATCCACTCCAGTTTAATCTGTAGCAAATAAATGTTGTAAAGTTAGAACCTTTTGAGGTTATGTATCTGGGTAGCCTAATGGCCCTGGGTCCAAGATCCAACACAATTTATATTAAAATTTTCAAAATATAACAGAAAATAAACACACACAAAAATGGTACTTGGATGAATTGGAAGGAAGATGTGGATAAAAATGTCGTATGTAGTATCCTGTACATTAAACATTAAGGTCCCTTTTACAACAACACAAAAGCTCAAATTCTTGATCTGAAGAACCAGTGCCTATTCATGGTTACAACAACATAAACAACATCTTCCCTCCGGTTTCCATGCATCAACCTAAGCCCCTCACTGACCCAGTGTTTGCACAATGGTGTTGTGCCATGGGTCTGACAGATGCTGCAGCAGGTTGTCGAATGGACCCTTGCCAGTCACGTTGTGCTGCACTATGAATCCAAGAAACGCCAACATCGCCAATCTCCCTGCAAAAACACACACCCCACAAGTTAGACAATTTTCGGTCAGGGACAACATATGCTGGTTTAAGTCGGTTAGGGGCAACCTAGGCTGTCCGGTCAGGGCAACCTAAGCTAACTTTTTGCTAGTTAGTTATAGACAAACTGATTTTGCGGAGCAACCTAGACTGGTTTAAGTAACCTAGTTTCTTGGTTTTGCTAATCATCTATATACCAACTAGGCTGATTTAAGTAACCTAGTTTCTTGACTTTTGCTAATCATCTATAGACAAACTAGGCTGATCTAAATCCGTCTGGACAACCTAGACTGATTTAGGTTCTTAATTGGGTGCACACATTTGATGTCTGGACAACCTAGACTGATTTAGGTTCTTAATTGGGTGCACACATTTGAGGAGTGGTTGGGGTTTTTCTTACTTACTAAAAATAAAGATAGGGTGCATTATATTGAGTTTGAAGGTCAAGATTTACAGACCATTTGCGAGCTCTTTCTCCTTGGCTTCAAGGGTGGGAGCAAAGTTGAGTGGGTTGAAGACGCTGCCGGGGTAGCCGCACTCGTGGGGCGGCAGGCTGTAGTTCTTGAAGATGGGGTCCTGGTTGACGCGCCAGGGTTCTTGATGTCTTGCCACCGTCTGATCTCGACGTAGTGGAACAGGATGAACTCGATGACGAACAGCGTGGACGAGGAAGCAAAGTACTCAGACTTCCCGGCATCGTACCACTTCGGAGCGTTGATGACTCCGATCTGAGTGAATACCTCCGGCAACAGCATCCCCGCCACGCCCAACATCGCCCACCGTCCGTTCACCAGCTCCGCCTGCACGTACCACCTCAAGTTCTCCGGGTCCTCCGCCAGTCCCAACGGGTCAAACCCATTGTCCCCGGGAAGACTAAACCATGTCAAAACATCCATTTTCAGTCAACTCAAGCTGTACGTGATGAGATAAAGAATGGTGTATTAGTGTATAGAGTATATGTGTACCTGCCGTCGAGATACGCCGGCGATGGCAAGCCGGGGAGCCATTCACCTTTCTTGGCTTCAATCTTGAATGAAACGTTGGATGAAGATGTAGACGCCCTGAAAGAGACTTCCCTGTTCAGCTTACCGGAAGATCCGGTGAGGAATCTGGTTTTGGAGGCGCATGGCCGGAAAACGGCGGCGGAGGGTTGTGTAACCGTGGCCATATTCTCCGACGGGGATGATGAGAAATTCTGATGGGTTTTGTTTCACTTACATATGTCTGTTTTGTGTATGCATTTGTAGCATTTCAATTAAGTTGAGTGAAAAGGTTGTGGCCATGGTTGAGTGTTGAGTTGCATGCCAGATTTTTGGGAATCAACGGCTGCGATTGGATGGTGAGTTCTTGATTGGCCAATGGGAATGGATGGATCTTATCCTTATCTCAGATTGCCATATCCATATATCTATTTCTTTGCTGCTGTTGGCTTTGGAAGATCATGAGGGACCACTGATTGCCACCTGGAAATAATTTTTTAATTAAGAAATATAAAAAAAGCAGCAAGTGAAGGGTGTGAGAATGGGTATATCTTGTTTGAAAGATCTTTGCATGTAGAATCTTTGGTGCCCAATAAGTGGAGGACAATTGGATGATTAAAATTCCATGCTGGCAAAAGATATCTTGTTTGAGATTATATTTTGGAAAGAAATATATGCACAATGATAAGAGATAGGTAGAAATGTATATTGTGCAATCTTTTACTCTAAGACATTTTTTATTTTTTTTATTTTGTAAGTAGGGCAAATTTGTAGTCACTATTTAAAATTTACACTAATTAAACTTTATTTTTGTGTAATAGTGGGCAAACTAGATATCAAAGATAATGTAAGAATATGCAAATTGTTTGTCCCTAAAGTCCAAATCAATAAAGTACTCCAAATAATGTAAATTAATTTAGGCAAGTCTTGATTAATTGGTCAACTGATAAATTATTAATAGACAATTCCCAACTAATTCACTTCTGACCAATTTAACTGGATCAGATGTCAATGTATAGTGTCCCCTTACTCTAATTCAAACTCAGAGCAATTATACTGTAGTTGTGTTGAAATGAAACTGCAGTGTATACAAAATGAAACTGAATAACAATTTCACATATTTGAGTGTATATTATTCAGCGAAATTGTAATTATATCAAAATGATACTATAGTTGTGTTGAAATGAAATTGCAGTCCATATTTGATGTCTGAACCACAATGCATTGTGGACCGCGGTCTACAGTATAATTTGCCTTCAAACTCACTAGTGGGCAAACAAATGGACTTTATGAACTATGATTGTGGGCCTTTGTAAAATATTTCTCACTAAGAATATGATGGGAGCCCATATGGAAAAGTCTTTTTAGGCTGGGCTGTTTTAGGAGAGCTAGAGGGAGTGTGTATATGTGGGCTTAAGTTTGAATGCTTGTGGGCTTAGTGAAAAGAGAGCCCACCGGTGGATGACAAATTATTGTGTGGACTATGGTACATACAATGTTATGTGAACCATAATAAAAAGTACATTTTTAATATGTTAAATATACATTATTTTTGTACTTAATGCACATTATTTTACAGTATACAAAATATAGTCTACACAATAATGATTATATTATATATATCATCATACCAATGTAGGACAAATTATTATATAAAGTCGATCTAAAATACACAATTTATCTACTGAATAAGGTTCACAAATCACAATATACAACTCTTTGAAATGTTCTTAATATAGAAGTTACCATTACCTAGAATTGAGCTCCAAGCCTACTAGTCCTCTTGAAGGTGGTTATAGTATGCGCTTAGAAGATCACATAAGCTCATGCCTTCTACGTGGACCAATTCAAGATTGGTTCGATCTTAATCAATTCGTGATCATATCAAATCAAATCAAATATTTTTAAAATTATATATAACCATTCAAAATCTTAAAGTAAATTTTGGTTAACACTAATGAATTTATTCAATTTGCGTGATGCCGTGATTACGTATGTTTGATATATCTTGTCGTCTTTGATATATGTTGTTGTCATCAATTAAAATTCAATAGTCCAATCCAATGGGATTGAAACACAATGCTAACGAGAAACCATATGACCAACGTAGATGGTGTGAAAGAAACAGCGGATTTCTTGTTAGATGGTTTTTTCAGTCTGTTGTCTCCTTCCTTCTTCATAACCCCCAGAGCCCCAGGCCCCAGTTCCATAGTCAAAAGAAAAAAAAAATTCGATCTTTCCCCCTAAACAATCATTTGAAAGCGAAGAAGAGAATGGGATTGTTCGATTTGGAGAAGCACTTTGCTTTCTATGGATCATACCACAACAACCCAGTGAATATCTTCATTCACATGCTGTTCGTTTGGCCGATTTTCTTCACTGCTCTGGTTCTCTTCTACTTCACGCCCCCAATTTTCAGCGATTCCAAAGTTCATCTCTGTTGCCACACTGTCCTTGTGTTCAATTTTGGGTTCTTGTTGGCTGTGGTTTATGCATCTACTATATTGGTATGGACAGGAAAGCTGGGTGTTTGGGAGCCCTGCTTTGCTTCCTCTGTTGGGTCTCTAGCAGCCACCTTGCTCATCGCCTTGGTTTCTCCTGTGCTTGGAAGGTAGACAACCTTTTCCTTTCCTATGATTTTGTTCTGTTCTGTTCATTTTCTTATAAACATGTTTTGTCCATAATCTAATTGATTGGTTGATGGAGATGAGATTAGATGAAATGTTGGTTGTGTAGAGTTAAAGATTTGTATAGCACTCCAGAAACATAAAGGCCCCGTTTGGTAAAAAATTGGCCTATAGGCCAATTTTGGCTTATTTGACCACTATTAATTGTTTGATTTAGTTAAAATATTAATATAAATGCTTGGTTAATTAGCTTTTTGCAACTTCAAAATGCTAAAATTAAAAAAGCTACCCCTAGCAACTTTTTCAATTAGCTTTTTGAGAAAAAAAATTATACCAATCAGCTATCAGTAAACAGCTAATTTACCAAACACTTTTCTACAATCAGCTAATGTTATTAACTATTTATACTCTCTAATTAACACAATCAGCTAACAGCAAACAGCTATCAGCTAACAGCCATTTTACCAAACAGGGCCAAAAAAGATAAACCTTTGATTGCTGCCAGGAATGATTATATGAGAATTAGCAGGTATAAGCATTCTTATCAAAGCTATTAACATGATGAAAAGCTGTTTTCTTTCTTCTTGTGATGATTAAGTCTTTGCAAATTTGTGTTTAGTTGTGCTATGTTGACATTTTGGGGTATTTGGTAAATGGCCGTTAGCTGATTGGGTTAGTAGGTTTGACTAATTGATAGCATTAGCTGATATTAGAAAAGTGTTTGGTAAATTAACTGTTAGCTGATTACATACAAAATGACTTTCTCAAAAAAACTGATCGAAAAAGCTGTAATTTTTATTTATGGCCTTGAATTCTTGAAAAGAAATTTATAGTTCAGAGTTTGGGAAACGATATGCTAACTGTGGGATGTGCGTGATCAGCTCGTTCTTGCAGCTCAGGTGATATGCTGGGCAGGACAGTTTATAGGTCATGGTGTGTTTGAGGTATTGATTTGAAGTTCATTAGTCTTTACTTCTGTCACCTCTATCCTGTCTAAGTTTTCTCACTCCCAATCTTGGTTTTCGATGTTGTAGAAACGAGCTCCTGCTTTGCTGGACAATCTCGCACAGGCGTTCCTTATGGCTCCTTTCTTCGTCCTGTTGGAGGTAAATATTTTGTCTCGAGCCCACGAGAAATGGGTTGATTACACTATCTCCTGACTGTGAGTTGTCAATTTGATGCAGGCTCTTCAATCTTTCTTTGGCTATGAACGTACCCGGGCTTCCATGACAGTGTCCAAGCTAAGATAGATGCTGAAATTAAAGAATGGAAAGAAAAGCAAAAGAAGAAGAACTCTTAAATCAGAGAATGCTTCTTTTTCTTTCTGGAATTGTGTTGTATGCAATAGTTTATGTAACCCCATTGTTCATCTCCAATAAAATGAACCAGTTTCTGAAATTTGAGACATGAATCTCTTGTTACAGTATCAAGCCTGAATCTTTTTGATCAAACTATTACCAGGAACTGGCTTCTGGATTCCTCTGTCCCTCATTGATTCTCTTGCTTCCATAAAATTGTTCCACAGGCCTGCACTTGCATACACATTAGAAAGAAGAACATAGTCACTGCTGTGATCTTGTTGAAGATGACTTCTGATTTGCTCTGTCATTCCACTTTGCCATGAACCCTGCAAGCAGCCAACAGTGTTCTCCAGATCACAGCGTTGCATCTCCCCAGCATACTGGTAATCAGATCGTACGCTTCCTGAACGAATCCAGCTCGGGCAAGAACATCCACCATGCAACCGTAGTGCTTTAGTGTTGGCTGAATGTGAAAGTCATGAATCATAATGTGGAAATACCTCTTCCCTTCTTCCACCATTCCTCCATGGCTACAGGCACACAGAGCTCCCAAGAAAGTAACATCATTGGGGAAACAGTGCTTCTCATTCAGCATTCTGGAGAAGAGCTTCAATGCTTCATCTGCATTGCCATGGATTGCAAACCCAAGATCATTGTATTCCATGTGACTAAATTTCTCACTTTCATCCTGTTGAATACCCTGTATGCTTCTTCAACTTCACCACACTTTGCATACATATCGATTAGCGAATTGCAGACCTGGAGAGTTGTACTGAGGCTACTATTATCCACAAGAAAATGCAGCCATCTCCCATAATCCAAAGCACCCATTTCTGAACAAGCTGATAGGGTCACAACCATTGTTGCCTCATCAAAGCCCACACCACATTTCTGCATTCTTTCAAACAAATGTAGGGCCTTAGCATACTCCCCACAGCTCATATGACAGTCAATTATGGTATTCCAAGCCACCAATCCTGGCTTGGGAATTTCCTCAAACAGCTGGTCAGCAACCTCAACATCCTTCAACATACCATACATATGAATCAGAGTATTCAACACAAAAACATGGGTTTGCTGCCCAGATTTCACCACACTGCTATGCAGCTGCTTTCCCAACACGTCGGATCCCGACTGCCCACATAGCTTCAACAAGAAAGAAATGTAAAATTATCTGCCACCACCCCATTTCCTGCATTCTCTTGTAGTATTCAATTGCTCTTTCAACCTCACCAGTCCTCACAAACCCTCTGATCATTGTATTCCACAGAAACCCATCTGAACTTCCGGCAAGCTCAAAAACGGAGACAGCATATTCCATTGATCCCTGCTCAGAGATAGCGCAGAAAGCAATGATCTTGCCTAGGAGATAAAGGCTGTGAGTTAATCCAGCTTGAATGATTTGGGCATGCACTTGTTCTATCCCTCTTGTGGTGGAACATTTCTTGAAAAGAAACAGATACTTTTGTTCTCTAGAGCTATGGTAACTTTTACATTCTGAATTCTCAGTTTTAGTGGGAGTTTGAGCTGAAGAATAAGCAAGTGAGTTCCCAGAATGGCCATTTTATGAAAAGTGACACATTCTTCTTGGTTTGGGAGACAAGTGAAATGCATGGCTTGCAGAGCTTATAATTATGCATACTCCTAAATTGCCCAACCATCCCTCTATCTACATTGTTATATATTATATATATAATATATAATATATATATATATATATATGTCAGTGTTCCGTGAGTCTACCCTTATATAAGTCATAACAGATCTGGGTCATTGAATACTTGAGATCAATGGCTTAGATTTGGTTAACTATGCAAATTCGCAATTGTGCACTTCACTTGCATAGTTGGTGAAATCTAGGCCATTGATTGCATTTAATGGCCAGATCTGTTCACACGAACTCATATAACACGATGGACTCAACTAGGAATTTGGGCCTAATAAGCTCCTTAGATTGGGCTATACAGCAAGCCCAATGCCCCAACAAGTAACATTGTATCAATATTTTAATTTAAATGTGTGGGCCAAGCGTCTTGTGCTCAGATTGCACCCCTGTGGAGTATTGACTTTTTGGACTGTATTAGTTAGAGAAAGTATAGAACAATATACTACCTTGTAATAATGTGTGGAGGTGACTAGTAACCGGAATAATTCTTATTAATTATTAAATACTACCTTAGTCAAGTTCGTCGCACATGATCTTTCTACAATTTACATCTCCTCTCTTGTATGATTTATGGTATACTAGTTACTAAATAGTTTTCAATCTCACAAATTTACTAATTAATCATCAAAAGGGAGTGCAGACCAGCTGAGCAAACCTAATTATTGGTTAGCTGAATTGGAAGATATATTATGCAATGCATGCCAAATTAGCTTAGCCAAGCTAACATCTCTAATAGAGGCTAGTTTGGAGTTTTGCATTGCTAGAAAACATAAAGCTTAATGATCGAAAAACATGACCATGTAGTAGGCACTGGACTATGATGTTCTTGTCTTGTTTTGTTTCATCATTTTTGTAGTGGACCTCTTCTCATCTCAATCTGCACCTCTTTTCCTTCGGATATATCACACCAAATTCAAGTGTTAGCTCACCAACTCAACATAAATGAATATTTCATTCATTTGGGATAGCAAGAGAAACTCACAACTATTACGTAAAGACGACGTGTAGATTGAATAAATAACTCTATCTTGTGATTCTATTACCTTATAATCCAGTTTTTTACGGGAATGATTCCGAGTTAGTAAACGGATCATACATACCTTAACCTTCATGTGATGTGACAACAAGAGTGCTTGGGATAGTATAGTGCAAATAACAGGGTTCATTGCGGTCTAGTGGCAAGACTCGGGATAAGTTGCCCAAGTGACACATTTATTCCCGATAGATTCAGTGTATAGAGGACCATCTACCTCTTCTTAAGTCATCTGCTCACTTCCCATCAATACAGCTTCTCTCCTAATCCATCAACTACATTTAGCGTAAGATACTATATTGAAGACCGCCACTTCTCAACGACTTCATTGTCTTTCGTATATTTCTGTGGTGTCTATGGTAGGGTTTGGATTCGTGGTGTACATTTGAATTTTAACAATTAAATGGTTTTGAATGTATATGTTAATGACTTATGAATGTATATTGTAGCATTATGAATGTAGATTAACATTATGAATTGATTCGTATATAATTTTTACTGCTGTTTATTCACTATCTAATGCAAGCTTTGAATATCCATAACGTTTATTCACTTATGTATTTTATGTCATGCAAATATGTATTTTCTGTGTGAGATTATGAATTTTCTCATATGAGATTATGAATTTTTCTATTGTGACTATGAAATTACGGTTTTGATGTTATGAACTTTCTGATATGTGGTTATGTATTTCAGTTAGAGATTATGAATTTTTATTGTGAGTTGTGAATTTTATGTTCTGTAGTTATGAATTTTCTGTTCTGGTGTTATGAATTTTCTGTTCGGAGGTTATGAATTTTCTTTGTGATATTATGTTACTATATTATGAATTATATGTGACTTATTGCTGGACATATGAGATTATAAATTTTCTCATATGAGATTATGAATTCTACAATGAGTTGTGAATTTCTGTCTGTATTTATGAATTTTCTGTATTGCATTATGAACATTTCTGTTTAGAGGTTATGATTTTCGTTCTGTGTTATGATTTTCTTTGGTATTATGATTATGTTTACTATATATCGAATTTATTGTTGCTGTAGTTGATAACAATATATTCTTATTCGGTAGAAATGGCATGGATTATCGGCACTCACCCCTCTTACTGAATATAGGTATATTTTCATCAATCTATATATATGTTGTTATGAGTTCTTGCCTTCTAAACGTTTTTAATAAAGCAATGGACACTGTCAACGAAGAGAAACGCTCACAAAAAGTAGTCTTGAGCTTCAGCTGCAAACATTACCTCACAGACAAGCTGGACAAAACTGACATACGCACAAAAACAGGAAGAACACAGGTTGTACTGATCACAGCTTAAACATCCCAGCAGCAATCTGACGACTGCTTGAGCAGAATGTTAGAGATAAATAACAGATATGAATAGAATAGGGCAAAACACATTGTGCAGAATCTGTATCAGATGGAGGTGATTGTGCAGAAGGGAGTTTCTCTATTCACACAGATGGGAACAAAAGCATGTCAGGTTTATTTCAGAACCAGATAAATAATGTGGATATTGGTTCGAGCTTGTGGACTCTCAATGTGTCAATGAGTCACATTATCAGTATTTGCTAAAAATATAGCTTTTCCAACACATTTAAAGACGACAGCTCACCGTTGAAGAAAGTGAGTACCCTTAGTATCAAGAGAGAAAAGAAGGTTGTTGGGCAAAATATGATGACGGACACCGAGTCGGCTTCTTGCAAGCTGGAGGCAGATGAATATTAGACTTGGTTCCAATAACAAGATGGGATTATAGTTCAAATGGGATTTGGAGATGAATTCTAAGAGACTTCATGGTTTAATTGTTTGTGCTGACGGTTTCAGACACGCTATTGCACAACAGATCCTATCCTTGATTGATGTTTTGAGATAAAGGAGTACAACTGGTTGTTAACTACATTTAACTCTCCTGATCAATCCTCGAGAATACAGAAAAAGTATAGCTTTTTACTGACAATGTCTATTGGTAAGTTTAGTCCACTTATGATCTTATGATTTCAGATTGTGAATTATATGTGTAATTATGAACTTCTTCTAGTGATTTGAATTCTTCTGTGTTAGAATTTCTCTATTGATTCATTGTTTCCTTTATGTCTTAGTATGTCTTCCTCTATGTGAATTAATATTTAAAGTATGTATTATAGATTTTATCTGTTAGCTTATTAATAAATTAATATGTGTCAGATTATGAATTTTCTTATACTATGAATTTCTTTAGTGTTATGAATTTCTCTATGTGTATGATATTTAGTATTAACTTTTGAATTTAATGCTATTTAGATTTTATGAATTGTATTTGTCAGATTATATTTTTTATTTGTTATGATGTTTCTTTATGTATTATATTTCTTGTTTCATTTGACTGTTCTTTTATGTGTATGCAATAATGATCTCATTAAGTTCATAATTGCTAAACATAAATCATAATATGATAGTTAATATAGTGTTCAATATGCGATTGGATTTCTATATGGTTATGAATTTTCTAATGTAATTAGATTTTGTGTTAGTATTTACACTAGTTATGGAATTATTATTATAATTATTTTATTTTACTTTTCTTGCAATTGTAGCTATTTACTTTGTCGGGTCATTCAAAGATGACGGTTCAGAGACATATCCAAGCATTCTGATGGACAAAAAAATTTGCACGAAAAGGGTTTTCTGCTGAGAAAGGTCGGGCGGATATGTAAAGGAAAGTTATCCTCGTATTGCAAGCCTACTAGCTGACCGTTATTGCTTTTACTTCACCACCAAGTCAACCATCTCTGTGCGCATCCAGTTTGAAGGTCACGAAGTTCTACAACGCTTGCTGCTGATGTCTTAAATTTGGTGAGGCTATGGCTAAGTTGGAAACAAACGCCTTGGATGTTATGAAGGCTGCATTTTCTGGGATTTCATACATGATTACGAACCAGGAGAAAATGCAGCTTCTAACATCCACCAGGGGCGTTTGTTTGCCAACTAAGCATAACTCCAAATTCAAGACATCAGCAGCAGGCGTTGTACGAACTTGCGGAACACTGTCAAGCACTAGATGAGCGCAAGTGGTGGCTTGTTGGACTGAAGTAGAAGCAATAGTCTAGCATAGGTTTGCATACGGGACTAATTTCTTTCAAATATCCGCCCGCTTTTCTCACGAAACCTTTGTCGTGCAAGTTTTTTGTCCTGAGTAATGCTTTGGATATGTTCTTTGAACCGTCATCCTTTGAATTGGACCGATCAAAGTAATAGTACTTTCAGAAAGTAATAAAGTTATAACATAATTCATAACTATAATTCATAATATCTAACCAAATTCATAATTACATTATACGAAATTCATAATACCATAAA
>VALG01012428.1:27818-45214 GCA_009835305.1 Ipomoea purpurea
GCTTTCTTAAATTTTGTAATATCTATAAATACAAAACAATACATTTTAAGTCCTATCAGATGGCTCACAGTGTTATTTGTCACTATACAGATTATTTACCCTCTCTGTGCTATTATTAAATGTTGCATGAGTCCAATACTGAAGAATGTATCAAAATTTAATTTATCATTTTTATACAGGAAACACATAGTTCTCCTTATATATTAAATATTATAGACATGAATTAAGGCTCAGATTATATAAGGTACTTAGTGATTGGACACTTAACAAGCAAGCTTCTTCAGCATGAGTGTTGCTTACTTAGAGCAACACCAATGTTATAATTCTGATACTAACCATTCCAAAACATTATATGTTAAGTCATGATTGAAATTAGATTACTTATTTGTGGCTATACTTGGTTTTTCAACCCAACAACTTAAGTATTAGATTTGAATTTAGACATTTAGATATATAACGTATTTGGATCCTATATAGTAATTTTATGAAGGCCAATTGTTTAAGCATTTAATAATCTACCAAAATTAGGCACTATAGCAATATTTTAAAATTATGTGTTTAGATAAGTTTCATGGATAAATTCGTGTGGCTAGACTTACAAAAATGTCTACTACATCAATACAATATGAACAAATGTCCAATCATTAACTACATTGTTGTGTTAGGTGAGTAATTTACCTGATATTATTTTTCAAACCTTTGTTATATATAGTTGGGTTACACATATAATAGGATCATGGTTTATTAGTGTAGTATATCATACATATATAACTTCTAAGAACATAACTATTTAAAGGGTTAGTGAGAGAGATAATGCGCTATTAGATCCAGTGGGGAGTGACATTTGATAAATTTAATTAAAAGATTCACATAAAGCATAGTCAACATTTGATCAGTGGAAGTGATCATGCGGAACAATATCAATCAACATTTGGTTACAGGACGATTACAGGTTTACAGAATCTTTTTCCTTTACTTTCCATGTTGAAGAACAGTCAAAGATTTTCAGGGGAATTGCTCCACTTCAAATAAGACACCTTGCCTTGTCATTAATAAAATCCAATAGTTGAATTTTGTTTTGAGTGGCAACATATATTTGAAAATGTTGTAACAACATTAATAGTTTTTTATTATAACAATGACATTAAGTTTATGGTGAACTATCACGAGTTAGATTCTTTAGCACATATTGGAGTCTTTCGTCTCATCAAATTGATCTTGGGCCATTAAGATTTAAAAGGTTCAAGATTCAATGTTGAGAGACATAAAGCATGCAAAGACTCATGGTGTTGGTTCATATAGATGATATATGAAATCTTGAGGATTTTTTGTTTTATGAATGATACAATATTTTGTTGTTTCATAAAGTTACATTAATAATCCCGTTATTGCTCTATAAACATGAAAGTTGGGCTTTCCTTCTTCTTTTTTTTGGAGATCATTTATAAGTGTATGTTTAAAGTTCCGTTTGTGGGCTTAGACTCATGAATTGTTATCTAAGTCGTTGGAAATATGGGACTTCTCAATTATTATCTTTGGCTAAGATTAATGAGAGTAGGAGTGATCAGAGTGTCAACTCTGAAAACTTAGCTGTCAATAGATAATATTAAAGATAATGAGTTAGTCGTGCGATATATTAGCATTTTTGCTAATAGTTTCAGATCTCTTACTTAAGGCATGCTTATAAGAATTTTTGGGATCATACAGGGTACATTAAACTTATTTATGTGACTATATATTGTACGTACATTTATGTTGTCACCTCTATGTAATTTGGATGGTTTCTCCTATGGTTATGCACATATTTATTTGAGAAACATCAATAAGGTTGGACCAAGAATAAACGTAGGGTTTATTCATAAAGAACCTGAGTTGAGAATCAAAATGCATGTGATGCATAGATGGTATTACTCACACTTTATTTAGAGGACATACCGCTATGATTCATGCTTTTGATCTTCAACAAAGGTTGTGCCAATACTTGCATCAAGTGGAAAATTGTAACATTTTCCATTAATATTGAACAAATGAAGTTGTGCAAGTTTTAGAAGTCTAGTAACATAAAACTTGTCTGTGGGCTAAAGTTTTACTCAATTAGATCCAACTGAAATTTGAAATTTTATGATGAAACAAATATCAAATAAGTTGAAGAATCAAGTGATAAAAACTTGCCTGTAGGCTAAAGTTTTACTCAATAAGGTTCATTACAACTATTATGATAAAAAACTTAAGAAATCATGTTCCTTTCCTTAATCCCTGTGGGTAAATTAAGAAATATGATTTCAAATTTACATCAATAAATTAAACTTTATGATAGAGATGAGAATTATTTACAAATAACCATAAGTAAAATAAATTGATTTATTTCTATAATTATTATAAAACTACTAAACTACATTCTGATACATAATTGCATGTGGGCTAAATTATGACCGTAGTCCAGTATTTCATCCTGATTAACTATACAAATATATAACGAAATTGCCTGTGGGCTAAATTCCCATCATATTACATACAATTAATCACAAATGATATGTCCACAACTGTATGTGATCAAGATAAACTGCTTAATATATAATTTTTAACTGATTAAGGATGATGTGGCTACTCCCCAACTCATTAAAATTAGAGTTAATACCCATTTTGGTCCTCTGACTATTAGCTAATACTCGATTTAGTCCCAAAGTATTAAAAGTAACCCAATTTAGTCCTCTAACTTTTAAAATGGTACCCAATGTGGTCTTCCGTTAGAATTGCCATCCTATCCACCTGTATTTTGAAGGGCCATAAGTTTCATTTTAGTTGATAAAGCACATTTCTTCCTTAAATGAAGGTGACACCAGCGACGTTAACCAGAGGAAAACGAGTTTGGACCAAGTAAAATTGACTTCTTTTCACTCAAAATAATGGTGGATAGAATGACAATTCTAACAGAGGACCACATTGGGTACCATTTTAAAAGTTAGAGGGATTAAATTGGGTACTTTTATACTTTGGGACTAAATTGAGTATTAGCCTATAGTCGGGGACCAAAATGGGTATTTAACTCTTAAAATTATAAGATCACTAGACAATTATCATTGTCATCTTTATGTAATTTAAACCTTAGACAATTTTAGTAAATTAAAGATGTTTGTGACTACTCTTTAATTAATCTAAAATTGTAATCACTTGGCAAGAAGGGGAATTTAAAGCTAAAAAACAAATTAAACCAATACATGATAGACAATTATTAGGTATACTCCCAGAAAAGTTGGTCGAGACGAAGCTTCGGTTAAATACAACTCCTTAGACAAAGTATCACAAGGGGACTAGTAGAACAAGCTTTTAAGCTAGGGCCATAGAACTAGTATTCTCCCCAAGAACTTCCCTAAGTCATGCGTTTCTCATGTTTGAAGTAAAATCGTTTGGGAGATCTAAAGATTGTAATTCACATATGGATAAGGCTTTAAATTGATGAACTAAATTAACGGACTAAACGTGCTTAAATTCAGGCACTACCGCAACTAAAGTTTATGCATAAGTCCAACTTAATAGGAATAATATAATTCCATCCTAAATTTATGCATTTCTAGAGGCATAATATGAATTACATAATTTAAACAAAATATTATGTTAGGACAAATATGCATAAAATTAAACATTAAACTCATATATTCCAAAACAAATTGCATAACTTAAAGCAATTTACAATATGAGATTTTCAATAATTTGAATTTTTTTTAAAACTGTAGCCCATGACAAAATGTTTTAATGCATAAAATCAAATTTATGAGAAATAACTGAATTTACAAATTAAAACAATACAAACCAAAAGTATAATTGTTCATTTGTAAATTAAAATCTCACAAAAATCTTAATTACATAATTAAACTTAATATATGCACTTAATGTGATTGAATGCATAAAACTATCTAAAGAGTATAAACCAATTAAAGAGCATGAATTTATAACAAATATTCATTTATTCATACTTAACCAAATATGACCAATAAGAACTAAAATCATAATTCAAAGAACTAAATGAATTATGGAATTAATGGCAATAGTCAATTGCCTAGAAAATATGTTTTTCCAAAAGATTGATTCGAAATCACTTTCCATAACCCAGTTAATAAAATTTTATTATTATTAATGGCAAAGTTGCAAATAACCAAAATAGCAATAAATAGCCATAATAGTATTACCACATTAAGTAGGAGACTAAATATGGAAAAACAATGGCAAAACCGCTAACATTTATAAACGTTTTCGGATATAATTTTGAAAACTTAACAAATTTGAAGTCCGAAAAACTTTAATGTCAAGAAAATTATTTTCTGTACTAAAATATTGTCACATAAATTTATTTGGAAACAGTTCAAGATGCATAACTGAATACCATAACAGTATTAATGTCATCATTAATTAATTATTAATAGTAATAAGTAACATTATAATCACTATTAACATTAATAATAACAACAAATCAAAGTATGGTGATGCACATTTTAATGCCTCTATTTTTCTAAAGATAAAATATGTGACTAGTCCAAATTAGCGGTTAACTGTAATTATAGCATTAATTATCAATAATAACCATAAAAGATAATTAATGACTTACCTTAATGATGCAAACTGCATCTGCCCATTGCGCTAACAACGATGATGATCTGCATGAGAAGAAAAAAAATTCTAGAATTCTCCCCATCTTCATTGTCGGTGTCAATAAACTCGATGCAGCGTCCAATGACACGTTTGGTAGGACTTAATTACCAACATTAATAGTAATGTGAAATGAAGCAGGTAATCATACCAATGTACCAAATATAGCGGATTACCATGAAATAATAATTATTATGAAAGCTAAGGTAATAAATGAGATTAACCCCTAAACTGAATAACAGTAATTAATAATGCCAATTAATAACAACTACAATGAAGGAAAAACTGTAATTAAGGGATGCCAAATACTAATCTCAATTTACCACATAATAATTAACCAAGACTATTATGAGACTGAAGTTAAGGTAATAACCAAATTATCAATTTTACAGACAATATATCAACTATATTGCTTTTGCCATAAAATTAAAGATTTAACATTATTATTAAGACCCTGAAAACTATTGATACATTAAAAAAAACATAATCAACTTAAACAATAGTTTGTAATTCTTAACGATCAAAATAACAATTAAATCCTTAATATCTTAAAACATGCCAAGACAATAATTATAGCACTTAATTACTCAAATTAGGCTCATAAACCTCAATGGCCCAAGTGAATTATAACATTGATGAAAAATGGTCTAGTACTGAAATAGACCAACTTAATATTATTACAAATGATGAATACCAAAATATAGTAGTTAGTAATAATTAAAACTTAATAAACATGTTATAAACCAAAAAGGAGCTATAATTATTATTAAAATATCAATGCAAATGGTGGGATCTATACTTTAATGACCCAAGATAGGTCCCGAATTGCTTCTTCAAAATAGATTCTAAAGTCCCAAAGACACATAAAATTAAAATGTATTAAAGTTAAAGGGAAACCAAAGCAAGCTACCATAACAGGCCATAAAGCCTAAAATTGGCCTAAGGATCTAAAGTTGAATGATATTTTAATAATGAATTTATGAGTTAATAATATGCTAAATCCAACCTTAACATATATGTTTTTCTAAATGTACAATTATAGTAAAATAATTTATGAATATACAAAACATGCTTCGATTTGGCAAATTAATGTATTATTGACTCATAAATCTTAAATAAATTGCAATAATTCAGACAATTTAACATGCACCTTAATATTAAATTAAAATTCAAACAACAAATTAACTTAATAATTTGCCCCCAAATTGAATATTAATTTAATAATTAAATAAGGAGGACTTAAACCGAAAAATTAAGCTAAAAGAACTCCAAAATATGATGATGGAAGCTGAACCAAGCCCGAAAAACTAAATAGGCCTAATTATATATATATATATATATATATATTTTTTTTTTTTTTAAAATAGTAATAATTTTAGTCCAGGTCTAGCCAAATTGGGCCAGACCCGGCCCAATCTATAATCTATCATCATCTTCTTCTTTAAGCAACCGAGAACCTTACTGTCTTGAGAATAACCAGCGCCGTCCGAAGCTGCAAAGGAGAACAACGGCAAATCAGAGCCGGCGCCGCCTGGAGGAGGAGAGGGAGCAATGCCGTCGCCGGAAACCCAGCTTCAGCACCGCCGTTTCTCTTCTTCGGAGCGCTGTCGTCCGCTGCCAACCGCCCCCAGCCGCGACATCGCTGGTCGTCCACCGCCCGCACTACAAGTCTCGTCATCGCCCAGGAAGCGTGAACAAAACCGTGGCGACGCACGCAATGCTTGTTGCAGCCATCGTGGCCTTTAAGCAACATCACCGCCATCGCCTCATGCTGAATGCTTGCCCGCCGCCGGTGAACTCAACAGCAGCACAAAGATGGAGAGACAGCAGCGGCGAACCGGCAACGCAACCCACCTCCGCCGTCTTTCCTCTTCACCAACATTGGTCGCTGTCGTCCTATGGCAACCGACGGCCCATCGTTGTCCCCAGGGTGACGCCGACAACAACGAAAGAAAAAAACAAGAAAAACTTTTTTTTTTTTTTCATTTTAACTGTAACCGTGATGTCGTTGCTTCGCCACCGGTGAGTCGACGTCCCCAAAGCACCACCGGCGAACTCGTATCACAAATTCAGGCACTGGATGATGAACATGCTTAATGTTGATCCAATAGTTCAAACAACCATAGACAATTGAAATTCCTCACTTAATGCCAAAATAAATTCCAGCAATCCAAAAAACAATTACAGTTTAATTCATTCAAAATACACACACTATTTTATATGCATATTTTGATGAATTTAAGATAAATGTAATTGAAAACCAAAGCATATACAAAAACTCAATGTATATGAAATTAATGTTAATTTTTCTTAGGCAATACAATCAACCAGACAGAGATTATAAAGGCTCTGATACCAACTGTTAGACATAAATAATCTAACCATACTGAATAATAATACAAGATACCTGACCTCGTATAAGCGGAAGCGATAGTTATGTTGATCTCCAGCCGCAGTTGATGTTCTTGACGTGTTGCCTCTTGAACGGTAGACCGTCAGCCATATTTGTCCCATACTTGACTCAAAACCCTAAATGGCGTAGTGTATTTGTATCTACTGAGCAGTATAAATACCGTATCTGAATGTGCTATATAATGAATATCCCAAAGCCCATCGATCCAGGTTTATATTAGGCACATAGTTTGATTGAATAACAACTTTTAGTTATTCAATCCAACCAGACCACTTAATAAGCCTAGTCAACTTGCACCACTTAATTAAGGCCCTAATATATAATATATATTATATATTATTAGAGAAAAACTTACATTGTTTGCTTACAGG
The DNA here is from genome assembly GCA_009835305.1 of Ipomoea purpurea. NCBI lineage: Eukaryota > Viridiplantae > Streptophyta > Magnoliopsida > Solanales > Convolvulaceae > Ipomoea > Ipomoea purpurea. The sequence goes on from VALG01012428.1 coordinate 35,247, forward strand.
TCGAAGTCAGGTGACCATTCTTTCACTATCAAATAAGGTCAAGAATCATCCATGAACTACCTTTGTACTTGGCATATTCGTAATCATGGAATGATTCAAATTTAACCAAGAAGTAGTCGTAATCTAGAGTGATGAGTTCTAGCCGTGTTCCGGGCCTTCACATTGCTTGTAACCGCCTTCGTAGGTAGGCATAACCCACTGATCTCCCCGGGACTAATGATTAGACTTCGCTTCCAAGGTCTCCGGAGTCTTTTCTTCTCATCCTTTGTAACCAAGATTGTTGGGAAGTCTTCACATTCCTTGTCATCCCGCATTATGTCATCATCCGAGACTATCTTATTGTCAGAATCCACATCTTCCGTCATTGGAATATTCACTTCCCGGGGTGTTCGTCCGATGGCCGCCGGTGTTGACGCACCAGATTGAGGAGTCAGAGATCAGGTATTCATTGTCCATCAGATTTTCCTGCATAATATCCACCAGATTGGCCCGCCGGTGATAACAGGTCGTCATGCTTGCTCTTCTTAGTGCTATGTTCCAAGTTGTCCTGTTCCTCAGCTCGTCTCTCTGCCGAATACGGCGGTTCCATGGCTGCTTGTGTCAAGAATCTGGATCACTTTCTTGGATCTTTCTTTCTTTTGCGGTCACCAATTTTTTTAGGTTATCATTTTATAGGCTCAAATTACATTCTAATAGTAGGTGGTTTGAAAAGACGTGGTTTGATATTTAAGCTTTAATAGATTCTATTGTTTTTGTTTCTCAAGTTTTAACTTAAATTTTAATTTATTCTAGATATAGAGTCAATACTCTAGGTACAAAATTTAATAACACGAGACACAGAAACTCACAACACAAGACATATACACACATTATATATTTATTTATTCTCAAATATGATTTATGTAGATAACACAAGACATATACACACTTGTATATTTATTTATTCTCAAATATGATTTATGTAGATAATATATGTCCTACTAGCACATATTTTCATAATAGAAGACATAAATACGTAAAATAAGACACAATATATTATGTATTACACAATTACTACTCTTTTTCAGGTACAGAACTCATACGTTTAAAGTACAGAATTGCATAAACATGAGACACAAAAATACATAAACAAGACACATACACATACTTTACAGTAAAAAGAAAAAAACCTCTAACTTAAATTAAACAACAAACAGTGGTCGTCATAATCAAAATTCAAAACTAAATTGTTTAGGACGAAGGTCCACAGTGCACTGTGGCTGCAATTCGCAATTGAATCAAGAATAAGCTAGCTAATTTGATTGATGATCATCATCATTATCAGGTTTGGGCGTGTCTGCTGCTTCCTGATCACTTTGCCTGAAGAGCTTATGCTTAATATGCTGGGCAAAAGTGCGGGGCGGGAAGCGCGGCGGCTCCGCCTCAGACACGGTCTCCGGCAGGGGCTGGAGAAGGATCTTGTCCTTGGGCGGCTCACAAAGACCGCCCAAGAAACCCTCACCTTCTCCTTGTTCACAACCCCTCTGTGGAGAATGCTTCTTGTACTTGCCGTTGCTGAGAATCTCGACGGTGTCGCCGACGTGCATGATGATGGAGTTAGGGACGCATTGGCGGTGACCCATTTTCCCCCGTAGAAGAGCTGCAGGCCGGGGACCATGTTGTGGAGGATGAAGGTGAGGGCACTAACGTCAGTGTGAGCTTCCACGCCCAGGGCTAGCTCCGGCTGAGGGCATTTTGGGTAGTAGTTTATCTTCATTTGCAGAAGAAGCTCTTCCATCCCTCCCACTTCCTTCTCCAGCCTTCCTTCCTCTAACCCTAGCCCTAGTGACAGCACTGCTAAAACCTTTGTGGCTAATGCCCTCAGTTGCTTTGCATATTCCTTTGTTGCATCTCTAAACAAAATGACCCCCAAAAAATTGACATATATAAATTAAAACCCCCAATTTGATAAATTCTATGATTATGAGTAAGAAAAATAACACATTTAATTTGGTTCTTAATAAAATTATACTTTCAATTATGGTATCTAGTGTCAATTTTTTGTTTCTCAATATCGGGGCAATTTAAGTCCTTGCATTGGAGGAAAACTATTACTTTTGATCTCTAAGTTACAAGGTTTAATCTCTAACGTACTATCATATGCTATAAATTTCAAAAATATATTATAGAGTTATTTTTGTTTCTGGTCCTAAATTTCTATCTAACCGTCCATTTCTAGTCAATTTTTTCAAAATATTCCGTTAATCTTAGTATTATTGTGTCTATATATGACATTTTTTATCTCCCCTTAACAAAATTGTTGAAATGACTTTAAATACTACAACATTTTGATAATTTTTAATACAAAGTGATAGAGTTGACCCAACCACTATCTTCTAATTCCATTTTTATTTTTGTAAAATCTTTATTTGAAGACCAAAATGTAAACAAGTAACTTTTTATACTACAGTTAGGGTTTGCTCATGACACCTTTTGATTTGAGAAAAAAACTCGTATTAATTGTCATAATAATCTTTTATATTTATTAGTTATGAATTGGTAATCTTACCCGGATACTTATCCATCATATGAAGCCATGTTAAATATATATGGTGATGAAATTTGAAATAAAAAAGATAGATAGGCTTACATGTAATCAGAGGGGTTTTTAGGCCAAATGGAGAGATCAGTCTTATCTTCAGGGAAAATGCAGTGGAAAAAGTAATCCTCCCACTCAAGCTGCCCACTGGCATTATTTGCCAGCTTACTACCATAGCCCTGGACATTCCCGCCGCCTGGTCATTAGCGTACTTCTCTTTCTCCTCAATTGGCTGACGAAAAACCCCTCTCCGGCAGCCTTGACGCGGCTGTGAGCTCCTCCGGTATCCGTGGTTCACAGGTGCATCACGCCCCAGTCCACGCGCCTTCCGCAGCTCCTCCCGGCACTTCTCCCGCACTTCCAAGTCCTCGGAGTTGATCCCTTTCAAGTCCACGGTGGGACTTGTGGCCCTCCGGCGATCTTTTCCTCCTCGAAAATGTCGCCGATGCTCCTCCGCTCTTCCTCCGGCCTTATGTACTCCTTTGGGATGCGTTCGATGCCGCTGCCGCTAGCCTCTCCACCCTGCTGGGAACAGTGCAGTAATAGTAGACAGCATTATATTGTTGAATTATTATAAATATATTATTTCTTGTTTTTTATTCGATAGATGTTGATTGTGTAGAGGATTATATATACAATAAATGGAAAATATAAGGAAATGTGTAAATGTTAGGCGGGCATTTGTACTTGAATGGAGGGTGAGCACGTGATGATGAGATGCCAACCCCCATTCAATATCATTCTCTTAGCTACAATATAATATAATAGGACTAATTGAACGAAGAATGACAAGTTAATCCCTCAGGTTAGGAAAAGTACAACCACCGTGCAAAGTATCCCCCGGCACACCAGTTAATTTGGTCTTCTAGGCAATGGACTTTGCGGTACGGCTGTGCATAAACCCGCCCCAACCCAAAACACGCAAAGCTACACTGGTGGATATCCGAATCCGATAAGCAACCCAACACACTGACCCGTACAAAATTAAAACCCGAAATAATATATATAATTATAATAAATAGTAGCTATAGGGTCCACTAGGTGCGAATAGTGCCCAGGAAGGAAATGCGAACGAATCAGCGCGCGACAAGTGTCCAGATCTAATAACTTAAAAAAAAACGCGGTGGCATATTTTGTAAATAATTGAACATCGAAGTGCCAAGTAAAATCTCTTATAAGTGCACCTATTTTCACCTATTAGTGCATGTAATTATGCATTGTTAGCATTCACTTTCCGCAACATTCTTCTTGGGGTGTGCTTATAACTATGTGTGCAACTATTAAGTATAGGTGCAACTACTTATAACTATAGGTGCACCTACTTTCACCTATAAGTGCATGTAATTTTGCCTTGTTAACATTCATTGATCTGAGTTCGCTGGTAGTAATACCTCCTGAAAATCCACTCGCCAAACATTCATACAACTAGGATGCAACTATTATCCTAGTGTGCACACTACTTGACACCTATAGGCAACTACTAAAACTATAGCAGTGCAACTAATTATTGATGCTCAGTGTATTTGTTACTTGGCACCTGTATAATAATTTTACATGCACTTGTGATCACATTTTACTGCCTTCGATGTTCAATTGATTTACGAAAATGCCCGCGTTTTTTAAAGAAATAGTGTTTCTCAACCATTAGATGCTTGGACACCTTGGGAGCGAGGATGGTGTCGGCGCGTGATGGTGTCGTGCGGCTGGACCGGGTGTGGACGCGGGGCGTGAGCGCTCTAATAGTATAGACCTATATCAGTCGTATATAGTGTAGTTACTAGGTATGGTGAGGGGTGGGGTATATTATATATAATGTATAACTATATAGTATATAGTATACATATAGTGGCGGGATCTAGAAATTTTGTTCAGGTGGGCAAAACATTAGAACAAATGGATAGGATTAAAACAGATAATGAGTTAAGGAATTAACCCAATAACTAGTTGTTCGATATGAGGGGAAAGAAATATGTCATAACAAAATGATGAAGACAATTAATTTGATTAAAGACTAATTTATTTGAGAAACACATTATAAGGATTACAGTCATTTTATTTCATAGAAAACTACATTATAAATTCACTATGAAGTCTAGTACTAAATATTGTAGATGATGACGAAAAATAAAAAAAAACAATTATTTATAATAAAATATAAAACATACTTATTGATAAAATAATTCTAAAGAAAAGCGGATCTATAAATTCAACATCTGATTATTAATTAGAAAACATTTCTGTATTATGTGATATTAAATAACACTATTACACACTATCTATTCAATATGCCAAAAGGTATTAGCCGAGTCAAAGCTATTTTTGTTTTTTTTTTTTTTTTTTTTTTTTTTTTTTTTTTTTTTTCATTTTTTTTAATATAAAAATAAACTTAGTACTACACACTTATTATTCAAGTTGCCAAAAGGTGTGCGTAGCCAAAGTCAAGAGCCTGACCGTTCGCTAAGTATATGCATGTTCTACCATCTAAGCTAAGTTCACTTTCATTAACATTAGCTGTTTTCATTTACTTATACTTAAACCTTGTACTATATATACATACTAATATATACATACAAGGGTTATATATGGGGTGGGGTTGGGTCGATGGTGGGGGCAGCTTCCCGCCTCACTGTAGGTCGCGTATTATATATGTAGTAGTAGCGGGTATTATATATCTAATGTATATCACGCCGATATGGTATACAGATGCTAATCTTATGATAGTACTTATACATATATGAGTACCTATACGTATATACTATACCCAGCCTGCTGTACTATACCTAATTTTAGGCTATACTTATACCCCGCGTTAGTGCGCTATATATCATGAGGATCACAAAAGCGCTGATGAATGAACGAATGTATGTCTAGGTACGACGGCAGCAAATTTTTTGAAATCATTGAGGTTGGCTGATTATAGCTGGATGAAGGGATTCACACATACGTTTCGAGTGTGCATATTTGAAGCTGCGACGTCGTTATCGAAAACAAATACGACCGTATCGTATATTAAAACAGGACACTTACGATTTAGGGAAGAAGGAAGAAGATACTTTTTTTTAAATCTCAAAATTACCCTTTAGGTTTGACTTGTAAAATAACACTTAGGATCAAATCAGGTAAAAATGTCATGTCGAGGACCAAATTGAGTAACTTATGTAGTCGAGGACCAAATTGGTGAAATCTTCATAGTCGAGGGACCAAATCGTAATTTTCTCAAAGTTAAAATAAGGAGAATGACAGTTGTGTTGAGAAAGAAAAAAAAAAAGCTAAATGTTGCCTATTTTTTCCATATGATGGTGGAATTTGGGGCAAATTGGTACTTGAATTTTGGAATAAAACTCAGAGCAACATACCAACCCCATAGTCCTTTGATTCAGACCAATGGTAGAAGCATCATCATAGCCATAAGCAACAACTGAGTTAGCAAAATAGTAATCAGTATTCAGTAAAACAAAATAGTTAAGATTTAAGAACTAAGAACTAAATGAGAGTAAGAGAGGGTAATATATCAGAATCCATTGGACAGAATGATAGATTTGTGTTTCAGTGATTCCTGAAGCCTTACAGCTTACGCAGAATGTCCAGATGTCCAAGGATTACAGGCGGCGCAGAGGTATCAAGTGCTGCAAGCAGGCTCATGGGGTAAGGACCTATGGTGCCCTAGGGTAGGACAAGCATTTACAAATATGGTACCAACGCCCAGCTTGAGGCACTAAGCCTTGCTATGAACACGTGGTTGGTAGTTCAAAAGGTCAACAAAACACTAAACAAGTTAGCAACAAGTACTGTACACACCCCTAAATTGTTTAAATAATTAAAACTCTATATAAAATAACGCAAGGGATATTTTAAGCGTTGCTCCAAGACAGAGCATAAAGGATCCGTAAGAGTCGGAGGTGCGTATGCGCGACTAATGTTTGAGAACCTAGATGCAATGATAGAACCTAACCGAAGCAGGCATAAATTCATAATCACAATCCGACAATAACATGTCAAGTCCATGCCGTTCCAACTAAGTGACCTAAGCTAAATCCTCGAGTTCATGTAACGCGCTCGGAAGGCTACTGTCTGCACCTGAAAAACATCACGGTGTAACAAAAGAACCCGGGTTTCCAAAGGCGAATAGATGCTGGTAACCCACTCCGAACGCGTTAAGTACACAATATAGTAGTATAAGAAAATCATTTTGAAACTGAATACATAGATAATCGAAGCAAACTCTAGCTTTAAAACAGATCAAGACTCAAGACACAACAACAACCTGACACTGTAGAACAATCATAAAGACTAGCATGCATCCTAAGAACACCAAGCAAGGCATGATAGACAAGTAAGCTCATAAATAACAAACAGAGGAACATTGGGATTCAAAGACAATCAATTAGCAAGTAAATCATCAAACACACAATCCATCTTCCAACCTTATACCAAGTTCCAACCTTATTACTCTCCTCCATCCTTATATCAGTTCCACCTGTACTCCAGGCACCCTTATTCCTCGGAGCAATTACATGCCCCACTCCGTAACCACCAAAGTAAGTCCACCAATATGGTAGCACCGAAGTGTCATTTGCATGGTCCGTGCCTCTAGCACCAATACTAAGTGGTCAGCGCATATAGCTCCTAACATGACACCGCAACGCTTATACCCTACCAAGCCTTTAGCCAGCAAGTCTAAGGGCTGGTCCGTGCCTTTAGCACGATAACCGAGCACTCGTTGTGCTTTCTGCCAACAATTCATCTCCAAATCACATTCATCATCATCATTCACACCGATCATTACGCAATGACCACGATACCCATCATCAATCAATCAATCAATCAATCATGTAATTCAACAATAACAATCAAGACACTTTAACAAACACGCACACACACTACACACAATTCCTAGAACGGTACTCAAAACATCCTACGAGGCTTATAAGCATCAAACGTGATACAACGGGACACGGGGGAAACATCAAACGGGGGAAAACATCATGCCACGCCACCAATTTCCGGTGGGTGGTGAACCACCGCCGGTGGCAGCCCACCTTTCCAGAGGGTGGCCGACGGGCAGGACATTGCCCGCGGCTGCCGCTGCTGGAATGCGGGTAGCCGGGCAGCGGGTAGGTGGTGGGGATTCGTCCCCCACCTACCTCCCACTGGTAACGAAGGTAGATTTCCCGGTTCGGGGTTCGTTCGTGGAATCCAAAACCATGTCCAAACACATTCTGACACGTAACAACAATATCACAGATTCAATTTAACGAAGATTAAACCAAGAATCATTCCAAATTACATTCTAACACGATTCTTAAACATGCCAAGACCCGACATCAATCACATAACGGTTCATGAGCATCCGGAACCTCAAGAACATTAAGAAATCTATATGCAAAGTCCTAAAGGCATGTCCTAGGCTTGAGTCAACACCCGGGCATGCATAAACCCACCCAATAACACCAAGAATATCATAACACGAGATTCACGATATAAACCCTAGGGACAAGCTCTAGACATAATTAAATACAAGATTACACATATAATTAATCAAACATCAAGATTGTCAAGATTATCAAATAAACACAACATAAACCCTAGGCAAAGCTCTATTAAGACTCAATCACGGAATCACACATTAAAGGAGCTAATAATCAAGATATAGCAAGGAAAATAGGTTTTGTAAGACATGGGTTACCTCTTAGACCTAATTGTTTTCCCTTGGCTACTAAGGTTCTTCCCTAAGATTCTTCTCCCAATCGATCTTCCTAAGCTTGTTGGTGGAGTATTTCCTTGGCTGGATTTCCTGAGGGATTTTCGAGTAAGAAAGGTGTGAGGAAGGGTTCTATCTGCTTCCTAATCTTCTATTTATATGTTTAAGGGAAACCTATTCAAGTCTGGATGGTAAGGCCCACTTTCCTTATTCTCTACGGGCTTAAGGTTTATAGTTCAGGCAAAGGTTCAGGATCCATTGAGGACCTCATAGATTAATTAAGAGAATTATAATTGGATTAATCTTTCTTAATCATTTTAATTAATAGAATTAATTTAAATAATTAATTCGGGTTTGAAGGCGATAACACGGGTGTTACACCCTCCTCCCCTAACAAGAAGCTTCATCCCCGAAGTTTAGACGTAACGAGGTATGTCCTAGTTTCTTAGCCTAAGATCTAGTATTTGTTACCTGGTGCGAAAAATAGGTCGGGGTAGCATTCCTCCATGGTGCTTTTAAGCTCCAATGTCGCTTCCTAGGTTCCGTGATTGGACCAGAGGACTTTAACCATCTTTACAGTCTTCGGCGGGTTTCTCTTGTCTTTGTAGGATAGGGTGTCATCCAAGCACACTATTTCAGGTTGTAGTACATGAGTCGCATCGTCGGTACAGTATTTCTTTTAGTGCGGACACGTTGAATACGTCCTGTCGTACCCCGCTCTGTTCGACTAGCAGCATACGAGGGGATAAGCCAGGTTTTCCTGTCACTTTTCATAGGATCTCCGTACTACCTTTGGAACTGCCGAGTAACAATCTACGGTTTAACTTCTCTCTGCGTACTTCCCTGAATCTCAGATTACTCCCGACCCGTGGTTGACAATCTTTGTATAACTAAACCGTTTTCTTCCCTCGGAGAAATTCACGCCTTGTTTATCTCAGTTATAGTCATCGCTTCTAGTGCACGGAAGTCCTCACATGTGGTGGTCTTGTGACAGGCCCATTCATTTTTCTGCCTTGTCATTGTCGTTTTGACATCTTCAGTATATGGTGTTATTGCTTAAGTATACTGTCTGTTTCCACAAGGCACAGGAGTGGAACTCACTTGTTTTCGGCTAACCCATGATGGGAGTCCTACCTCGTGACTTGCCTATACAGGTGCTCAGGATATGCCGCAAGATCATTCTCCACGAATAGCGTGACATGGTAGCTGTTGTGTTAGGAGAATTCGAATTAGATCTATTGCGTGTTCCTCCCAGGTTCCCTGGAAGCTCTACATCGCGAGGGCTCTCTGTGACACCTCCGAAATCCAAATCTCAATAAAGGAATTAATGAGTAATTAAACACTATTTCATCTAGTGACACTAATTCCCTAAAAATCCTGAAAACTTCCACAGTACTTGTGAACTAGTAATTCACTATTCAACCCAAAATCCAAACAGTTGTACCTTGAGCTTTGTCACAGAGTATCCCTAAAGGTACTTCTTGACCTTTCACTTGGTGTTAGTATTGAAGTAGGCACCCTCAACTACGTACGACATCTTATTCTTTCCATTACACTTTCTAAAAATAGCTCCACTCTTCTCTAACAAGGTGGGTAGCTTTTCTTCCAAGCCAAGTTAGCGCCCTTGCCACAAACTTCAAGAGTGCCTCCAAGATTCAACCTCTCACATATTTAGGCATCTAGGAGAGG
>VALG01012429.1:0-14804 GCA_009835305.1 Ipomoea purpurea
ACATCTTTCAATATCTATTATTAATCTTATGTGTGTTTTGTTTTCTTCTCGGTCATAAATTCGAAGAGTCGGAGAGTCAGATGTCAGTTATGTCGAGAAATCTTGCCGGAGAATCTGAAGTCGACAAACCCGGTTACTAATCCAATAGGAAGACGACGGCCGTTTGTACAAATCGGCAAATTATGGGGCTGAAGGACAAAAAGTGATTGCATGCATCGGCATGGGGTGGGGTGAGTGAGGATAGATCGTAGTAAGCGCAGCTTTTCCCACAATCTGTACGTAATTGCCCCTCTCTCATAGGTTATGCTAACAGAAATATAGACAGAGGACCAAATGTCCCGAAATAATAGACGCGCACGGATCAAAAAATTGATACCTCTAGCAACAATAACGAGAACGTGTCTCATTTGAATAGTGGGGAATTTTTTTATAGATGGTCACCGCTCATATATGGATCAACCGACTAGATGAAGCTAAGGTTCCTAAACAATATAAAGGGAAGTACAGGAGAAGTGACCTTCGAAGATTGGAGTAAGGGAAAGAACCCCCGTTCACTGAATTGGCAACTCAAATGCTCACAGTTACCCAAACTAAAAACAAGTTCTCTTTGGTGGAGGGTCTTCATGCAATCTTAAAGCATAAGCCTAATTATGTGACAAGGAATGGAAAATTTGCTTCACAAAAGGACAGTTGCAACGTCACAAGAAGCTATTCGAGAGCAACAGATGAATCATGGGATCATTTTCTCAAGTATTTAATAAGGTATAAACGCCTTATGATATATTTCGATATATATTTAGGGAAAACTGTATACATTCTGAGTATTCTATATTGTGTATAACTACTTAATTTGGACCTAGTTCGTAGAATTAAATAACATTCACATTCTCAATGTGCCATTGTATTCCCATAAAAAAAATTGAGTGGATAAATTAATATGTTGATCGCTCTCTTAACAATAAAGGAAACACTGAATCAAGTTGAGGTGTATCCAGAGGTACTATTTTGCTCTGACGAAATGACTTGCTAAGGTAGGAAAATGGCGAGAATAACATCCCGCCCGGAGTACGTCAACATGAGTGGGAAGGTGCCTGGAGTCAAAAGTGATATGGAAACAAGATAATGCAAGACTTATCACAAACCGCTACTCATCTTCTAAATACTTTATCTCTATTTTACCATATTATATACACCACACATGTTTGCGAATGTATTTGTAACTGCTCTATATCACATGGACCTTAATATGGAACTGCCCGTTTTTTGACTTAGTTATAAGCAGTAGTGAGGTCTAGTTTTTAGTAAGATCATGATCTAACAGTGATCTATTATATCTGTCTGAGACTAGTCTGGGTAATGTTGACGATTTGTTAATTGGCTAGTTATTATCTTCGATTGGTCCATGTTGTTCATACACTCTGGAATATAAATCAAGTTCCGAGATAAACGTTTTGCGTAGCCTTTATGAAAATACCTTAGCCTAAAGACTCCAAAAAAAAGGATAGTATGAGTCAATATTTTCTTAGTGGAACAAACGTCAATATCTTAAGTTAGAAAAATCTGAACTGTATAGTGAACGTAATTTCGACTACCAAGGGTTGAGATGTTTGGATAGATTTCTGTTTGTAGTACATCAGTTGTTGGTAAATCTACTAATCATGGATTAAATTGGTTAATTTTTACCTTATGAGGAAAATGTAATTATGTATGACATCATTGGAACATAATTGCATGGAATCACTTTATATAAGAAAATAAATACATTGCCTACAATCAAAACATAGAAAATTGAGTGTGAATGTTAGGTTAGAGAGGGTACATATATTCGGGACGATGTCAAAGAGAAATGTTATGACCTACTTTAATGTGGAAAAATTGTATTATTACTTATACAAAAGATTGTATTTTCGGGGGTGTTAGGTCCTTCTGAATCAATAGCCAGAATAGACCTGCCTTTAAATTGAGTATGGCTGTCCATCGTAGAAAATTAGATGAGCTTTCTTTGCTTATTGAAGAATTTTAGTTTTTATTATTACCTTGGGCGTCCCGATTATCTAGCTGACTTGATACGGCAGGTTACCCTCTTCTCCGTATGAGGGTTGAGACATCTGCCGTGAGAGATTAGGTTTCACAGAAGTTATGTTCTAAGTATACTATGTGTGCAATATAACAACTATTTACATATTCTATATTGCTCATCCACCGACTGTTTGTGCCTTAGTACGAAGCTATCTTGAAGTGATGGGCTTCGGAGACTCTCAATACACTAAGCGGGTAAGTAGAAGTTTTAGATGTTCTTTAGAGGTGATATGATTGTGCTGTATATTGTTGTGAGACGGCGTTATCTTGGTTACCGTCTATCGTAGTGCTTTCATACGTATGGTGTGATGAAAGACCAGTGAGTTAGATAACTAAATAGATCTCTCGAAAATACACATTCCAATGATGATACAATTTCAGAGTACAAAATGTGGGATAAGGTTGATTTCTTTGGATAATTTCACTGGATTTAGAAAAACTAAGCAGAGTTTACATCATAGAGGCTTCTATTCCGCACAATGAAGTTAGACTACCATTGAAAACTTCTGTACACAAAGTTAAACCTATAGATACACGTATGTAACCTGTGCCTGGACTTATACTTTGCTTCATCAGAATACCAATTTTACTATACGACTCACAAATGCTACTAGTCCAGAACACTATGCATACACCGATATCAGATGACTACGGATAGCATCGACAGATGGCCATCCGAACTCACCTAAAGATCAATCGAATCACCAGATAAACACCAGTTCAGGAACCGGAATCACCATATACCTCTATGAGTACTGAAAACTGAATGAGAGCGCTGATAACATAGCGAAGAATTACACATCGATAGCTATTGCAGAAGTGTGATGTTACAACGTCAAGATCGAACCTAACACGGTAAAAAAAAAAGTCCCTATCAATATGAAACTGAGAATTAAATGCTATGCAGAGAAGAACATAAATTCGATATGCATATTTGACGTAACAATATGTTAAATTCATCGTTAAACTTGCTTTCTCTCTAAGTTTCATATACTAGTACACACATCCTAATCTTTCATTTCGCATATACAGAAAGATAATTTTTAATTTTAATTTAATAACTTACCAATTCATTCTACAATCCATTAGGTCCACTTATAATCACTTATGGCCATAATGGTGATTCATACCAATATATAATATCAAATTGTTTAATTGATGGCGATAGTGCTTAAGATAAATCTAACCAGATAAATATGTAATAAAGACTTCGCGTAACCTTTACTATCATTGTAATTAAGAGTACATATATGAGATCTCATTATAGTTTACTGATCTCAATTTCTAAAATAAACATTATATAAGAAAAACTACTATAGTTCTTATTCTAGAGTTATTGACCGATCATGCATCTTGTTTGATGATTAATATAATATGTATAGATGATACCAAATTATAGTTATTTTCAGTTAATTTTTTTTAATAAGAAGACTACATTAAGATACATACTTTGAGTCATTAATTCATTTGAATAGCCCTATGCAAAAGTATCTAGGTGCCTATTTCACCCAGTCGGAAGCTAACTTCACCAGATAATTCTATAGGCGGAGTCAGAACTTGGCACGTGATTAGTCAGTCTCGGTTGCCAGTCAGCTCTGACAGCGAAAGAAGAATTTAAAGTGGCAATCATGAGATTATGACAAGTGAACCTACACAAATTATTCTTTAAAATATCATTTGATTCTCCAAATCACCTTCACGTACCTAAATATCTTTATATTTCCTAAATCTCTCTATAACCCATAAAATATTATACTCTACCATAAATCTGATTACCATAAAGCATGACACATTACCATATAAATTGTATTTCTTGTACTATAAAGGTCTTAGTCAAATAGAAGGAGGTGGGCTTAAAAACGCAATCGACATCTCCTGAAAGGAGCACAATTCTACATGTACAAACTACTTACAAACTATACTTGACAACTGGCCAAAAAGATTGATGATTTCACCATTCGATTTCCCCGTTAAAAATATAGTCTCTATTTATTTTTCTTCTCAATTATTTATGTTTTATTTTATCCGACCGATTATTGATGTTTAACTGTTTAGACATTAACTATGAAACTTGAATCATGCATGAAATTTGAATTTCAAACTTTGAACCTCTAGCTTGCACTTCAAAACTTAAAGCATTTACACTTTGAACTTGAGCATTTGATCCTTCAAATATCCATTATTGTCTGATAATTCACCTTCAACCTTGATCTGGGAATTTGATGAAACTTTTATAGGAAGGTCATTAAGATTTGTGACCAGAACTATAATTTTTTGCAAAAATAAAAAAAAAAAAAAAAAAACCTTACCTAGGAGTGTGAATAGTGTTTGTTTTATGACTACGGGGTAGTCAATGGTAGGCAACACTGCCTTACGTTATGAAATTGAATTAGTGAAATAAATTGATGAGTTGATAAAAATTTTAATAAATGATAAAAGAAACCAGAGGAAAAATGAGAAAACGATGAATATGAAATCAGATGCGAGAGGGAAGGAATTTCCTTATTTGGCTTTGATTAGCCTCTCTGGCTTCTGATTTCCTCCATATTTAAGGGTAGGGTCCTTTATATAAGTATAACACTGGCCCCTCAGGAATATAATATTCTTCAAAGAATACTTGACCTTTGACATATAATATTATATCAATAATTCAATGAAATAATATTACATTAATAATTCAATAATGATCTATTATAATATTTAATCCGGTAATAATATTGATTGAGTTGTAATTCCGACTGCATTGTATATACGGACTTAGGCCGCCATATATTTTGGGCCTTACTCTTATAGGCCCTAGTATCATATCGGACATCTAGCCACTCACTTTCTTGTGGCTCATGAAGTGATGACACAAGAAAGTAGAAAACGAATATCAAGTCTGTGTATGCTCTGAATGCCTAAATAGTCCGTGGTGATCGAGCCCCTCAAGTCTAAGTTTAGTATAAGGATGTGATTTACGTTGGTTGTCTTGTTAAAAATCTTAAACTAAGAAAAACCCTGTGAAAAAAAAAAAAAAAAAAAAAAAAAGAAAAAACTTAACTAAGAAAAAAGAGTACAACCATGAGTGCAATCTTCAGGATATAAAGAGTCGGCTGGATCATATCAACCATGTTACTCCTTTTGACTAAATCTCAAGTGAATTCTCCTGTCCAGTATCGAGTGGGTATTGCACTATATATCAACCAGCTTTCAAGGAGTGCAAAGAATGCAAGAACTTATCAATATGAAGGTGAACAACCAAGGATTCATGACCAAGTGAAAAATTTTCTGTGACCATTAAATCATCGCAAGAATTTGAAATAGCTGAAATTTTTGCTCTTCCAAGATTCAAAGGCAGATGAAACTCCACCCAGTTAGGGGTTTGATTTCGAACAATTTGGTGACAAATAACCCATGGAGATACATAATGGCCCATGCTCCTGGATCAGGGAAGGATTTTTATGATCATAAGTTTCCTGCAAAGTTTCATGGCTTAGAATTTATTTGCTAAGCCTAGCTTTGATGGAGCTACTTTTTTTTTTTTAATATTTTATCTTCACTGAGTACTTACCAAGTTGTTGTATAATTACATGGTCTGCCCAAGAATATCATATCATCAGTCAGGGATAGATCTTCACAGCAAGTTTAGGCAAGTGTTGTTTAGAAACATGCAGGTGAAACTGAATCTCTATCTTATCAGACAGATGGCAAACTGAGAGATCAAAGTAAACAAGTGCTTGGGTGGGATACCTAAGATGTATGGTTTTCAGAAATCAAGAGTTGGGTTAAATGACTACATTTAATTTGGCAGAGTGGTGGATGGTACAAATACTAACTAATTAACATTCTTCTCTAAAATGTACACCATTCCAGGCACTGTATGGTTATCATCCCCCTATAATGGCTTTTTAGTTTAAACCAGGAAATGGTGATGTTAGTTGCTGATAGAAAGGAATGTTGTGTTAAACAGACCTAAACGAAAACTTGAAGCAAGCTCAGAATAGAATGAAGTTGCAGGGGGAGAAGTGAAAGGTCCCTAGAAGTAGGAAATTGGGTTAACCTCAAAATCCAACCCTATAAACAGGTGTCCTTGACTGTGAGGAGTAATTTGAAATTATCTTCCAAGTACTACAATCGTTATATCCTACCCCACGGCGCACATAGCACTGTGCGTCGCGCGCCTCCCAAAACGACGTCGTTTTGGGGGCGTGTTGGGAGGCGCGGTAAGAAGTTGCTGGGATTATGTGTATTTGTTCACGACGTTATGTGTATTTGTTCACAACGTTTATGTGTATTGGTTTATACAGTTATGTGTATTTTTATAAATTATGTACATTCTTTTTATACAATTATCTTTTAAAAAGAGTATGTATATTATGTTATATATATTATGTACATTTATGTATAACATTATGTGTATTCAAGTATAACATTATGTACATTCTTGAAACAACGGGTTTTTTTTAAAGAAAAGCCTACTGTCAATTTCAAAAAAAAAAAAAATTAAAACCGACGTCGTTTTGCATCTGGGCGCATAGTGCAACGCGCGCCGTGGTGTAGGATATAAATTGCCCAAGTACTATGGGTCCTAGGGATGTTAATTGGGCCAGCTCACTTGGTTTTGGGTTACCCTATCGGGTTGTCGGGCTTATCGGATATGGTTGTCGGCTATTTTATTATTTTATTCTCAGACTTGGACTAGTTCTAACCTAAACTTTGGATTGTCGAACTTATCGGGCGGACTAAACCATCTAAACTAAAATTGAAATCGAAAATGAATACTTACATTCAATAGAACGGGTCAAGTGGTCAACTGGGATGAGCATATATTGAGCACATTAAATTTTAAACCAAGTGGTAAATGAATAACTTACATTCGATAGAAAGGGTTAACCGGATGAGCATTGAGCATATTAAAATTTAAATCAAGAAGTAAATGAATACTTACATTGGATAGAGCATTTGAAACGGGTCAATCAGATGAGCATTGGTCACATTAAAAATTAAATAAATGTAATTGCAATTTTGAAACTATCCAGGTTTTAAGAGTGTTTAAGTATGTTATCAAATCATCATTCAACCAAAAAAAAATCATCATTTCAAATTTCAATACAAAAAACATAATGCAATTGCAACTTGCAAGCTCCTAATAATTAACTGATAAGCTAAGTAGCTAGCATCCAAATATCCATAATTGATAATTCTCATAAGTCATAAAGTCCACTAAAACACAAACCAAAAGTAATAGCTACATAAGTCCACAATTCACAATAAGCTAAGTGCGAACATCCAAATCTCCACATGCGTTGCTCAAAGAGTCCTTTGTTTCCAATAAAGCAGAAATCTTTATTGAGGTGTTTAAGCACCACCTGATATCCCTAGCTCTTTTCCAATTGCTATAAGTATGGTCTGTTCTTGTTCTGCTTCACCGTTGTTACCAATCCCACTACCAAAACACTGAACAAGCTCAAAAATCCCATTTTTTAGGTCACTTTCAAGAACCCTCATTCTTCATAAAATTTCTTCTTCTACTCCCCAAATTCCCCAAATAGAAACACCAAAAGGAACATAAATCAAGAATGTGCAAGACCACCCAATTTTCTTTTCTGTTATGTTAAGTTCACATTATGCTCAAACACTAGGTGAGAGACAAAGCAAAATAGACTTCTATGCTAGGAAATTATAAGGTGAGTTTGGTTCATGGGTTTACACATTATCCTAATGAGAATCAAAATCATAGTTAGTGTTTGGCTGACAACTTTTTAAAACACGACTATGCGATTTGATTACCCCTTCAATTAAAAACTCATTCCCTAATTAAAAAAGGTATAATTCTAGTCTAATCTCACAATCACCTTGATCTTCTTTATGAAGATTAGCATGCATCTAACAAATTTTCATTGACAGTATCCTTTTGCTCATCTATTTGATATTCTTTTGTAATGAATTTTGCAAAAACTCCCTTTTTAGATTTGAGTTAATTGCTCAATTCTTATTTTCTTTTTACGCTTCTCATACCCAAATGAATTTATAGAAAACATAATTTATTAAATCCTAAGAAAAAAATGTTTAGAATCTCTATCAATAAATAATTTATCGGAAACAAACTCTTGAATATATTATTCAATATTTAAAATTATTAAGTCAATAAGCCATGGTCAATAAAATATAATTGTAAAATAATCAAATAATATATACAACTAAGTTAATAAGTTTTAATTAATAATTACCAGATGTCTGATTGAAAAACTTGAGGGGGGAAATACTCAATGAGGGTAATGAAACTATTGATTATGACCTATTGACCTAGAGGCTATTAAGGAATATGAAAAGAGATTAGAAAAATAGAGATTAAAGAATACAAACATGGATTAGAAAAAATAGAGATTAGAGACTGAATTACCAAAATATCGGAGTAATAGAAAATTATATATGTTGACTTAAAATGAATTGCCACCAATAAAATCTACCACTAAAAATGAAATTAACTCTAATATATGTATATAATTTATTTATTTTTTACAAAATGGCCCCCAAATTTTGGGGGCCAATTACAAAAAAAAAAATAAATAAATAAATAAATAAAATAAAATGTATACATACTATACAGCAGGCAGCAGCCTGCTGTATATTATATATTTCATATGATATATGGGAAACATGGGGCCCCCCCTATGCAATGGCCCTGGGCAAACATGCCCAGGATCGGTCCTGCATCATGCATGGTGCACATGGATGCAAAAACGATGTTGTTTTGACGTCGATTAAAAAAAATAAATCAAAATTACATAACTATACATCCATAACTTCATAACTATACATCCAGAATTGCATAACTACTACACATTCATAACTCTATTACTATACATCCAGAATTGCATAACTACACATCCATAACTTCATAACTATAAATCCATAATTGCAATACTCATAACTATACATTCAGAATTGCATAACTACGCCTCCATAATTATTGGCATAAATATAAATCCAGAATTGCATAATTATACATCCATAATTTCAAACCTATACATTCAGAATTATGCACAACATAATGTTGTTGGACGAGAATCGAAACTGATTTTTTTTTTTTAAGTTGGAACGACGTCGTTTTTGTTCCGTGTGCACCATGCATGGCACACACGGATGCACAGCATATAATGCGGCAAAGAAACTATAATATTTGCATCCGTTACAATCCTTTAACTAGCTTTTAGTATTTATTTTGTTTTCTTTTTATTGTTTATGGAAAACGAGGGTGGCCCAAAAAAAAAAAAAAAAAAAAAAAAAAAACTTTGGTCACAATTTTATTATAGAGTATTAAATGTACAGAGATTTGTATGTGCTAAAACAACTATTTCAATCCTTTTATGCTTTCTCTATTGATGTTTTGATTTGCCCAAGAATTATCTAATATGCACATTATATTTGTTAGGTAAAATTTAGGAATAATCACGAAGTTTAAAGAAAATAGAAGTGTTTCCATCCCTGCTTCTAATGCAATCCAAGAACTAGAAAAGGAAAAGATATAGGGGGTGTTTGGCAAATAGTTGTTAGTTGGTAGCTGTTAGCGGATTGATCGAGTTAGTAGGTTTGACTAGCTGATAGCATTAGCTAGAAAGATGTTTGGTAAATTAACTGTAAGTTGATAAATAATTATATGCAAAATGATCTTTTAAGTGTATAATTTATTTTCTCAAAAACTTAATTGAAAAAGTGTTTTGAGTTGCTTTTTGAATTTTAGCATTTTAAAACAATAAGATATTTTAAAAATCAGATTAATCAAACACTCATATTTAATGCTTAATCAAGTCAAATAAGTCATAATTAATTGATAAGCTAACCAGTTACTAAACAGAGCCAAAAAGAAAATAGCAGATTTGCAAGACTTATTTGAGAAGTGTATGTAACTGAAATATTTTATGAGTTTACATTCTACATCTCGTGAGAAGAGAAAGTGAAATAGATAAATTAAAGCTTCTTTAATTTATTCGTTCCTTTTTTTTTTTTTTTTAACCTTAAGACACAACATGAGAAAAACTTAAAAGACTAATAAATTCTTTATACATGATTTTTCTTAGTAACACTTTGATTTATGGAAAAGTCTGTGATCATTATTTAAATGTACATTTTGAATGAAGGGTGTCGCCTTGTAATCCTAACCGACAAAAGAATACAAAGAGATAAATCAAATCAATTTTTCCGGACTAACTCAACAAAGAAAACTAATAAATAGTTTTCATGAAGAGTTAAACTTGGTACCTTGTAGTTATCAATATAATTGTCCAATGAACTTAGTTATGATTGCACATGCTATTAGTAACACTTTAATCTACTATAACTCACTTTAAAAAGTAAAGTTAAGAATCAGATCATTTGCAAAAAATTCTCTTTTTAAGTTTTAATGCACCTATATACATTTCATATTGCGTCTTCCACTTAAGTTATGTTTGTTCTTAGAACAAAATTTGATATGATCTTCTGATTTTGTAAAGAGAATATATGAAATATGTTTATGTATTGGAGACAAAAGAAAAGAAAAGATAATAGGCAGTACATTCTATATATGCTTTCCACTTTTTTTCTTTTTATATTATTCTTTGAATAGATACGAAGCAATTCCTATCAAATTTAGGCGGTATGAGTACGTAATTTAATTGTTAGATCAAGCGCTTCAGATAATGTATATCTGTAATTAAAATATTATGTGTTCATGTACTATATATATAAATTCCCACCCAACAATTTTCAACTTCATTCGTCTTCATGTACTATATATAAATAACACCAGGAAAAGCTATAAACAATATTATCAGATCAGATCAAGATCTTTTTCATTCTTGAATTACATTTGGCTTTGCTCTTTTCTCATTAATTAGAATTGAAGATGGAGAAGTTGCATATTGACGCAATGCTATCATAGAGCTTATTTCTGCAACTCACAGTCCAAATGGTAGAGATTTTTGACATCAATGGTTCTCTCAGTGTAGGCAGAGGACTATTCTCAATTTGAAGCGGTTAGTCATTTCTTATATCAATATATATACTATATTATAGTATATACTATATATATATATATATATATAGTATATATATACTATTATATATTTATATATATAGAAAAACGCTCATATGTGGCATTGTCATTAGGTGTGTTTGTGCGGTCGTATCTTCGTTGAATCAGTTTTAATCAAAGGCAGTGTAATTCTGAGAATTTTCGCGCGTTTTAGTAAGTGGGGGTTATGGTAATACAGTGACCATTTATAGCGGGGGGTTCCAAATACACCAACAGTGGTTGACACACATACACAATAGTGTAATAAAACACACCACAGTGAAAACAACTACCAATGGTGTATTCCCGGTTCATGGTAATTACAATGCCATTTATAGCGGTCAGCGTTTTCGAGAATTAACACCAACAGTGTTGACAACATGCACGCAACAAATTCTCGCAGAATTATTACCGCTTGGTACTAATTAGATATATATACCAAACCGTATTACACAAAGTCGAACTTCCCCGAATTCGGATCCAGTAATTATCGCAACAACGAAAGTCCTACAACCTTACAAATTAACCCCCTGGAGTAGCGCAACATTATGACGCCGGATTATATACTTGACAAAATCTTATTACATATGACTCACTTAGAATCTTATCTAATCTAATGGTCTATAAATTGACCATAATGACACACTAACAATATGGCCACATGTGAGCGCTCCTCTATATATATATATATATATATATATATATATATACACACACACATTTGTATAACTACTATATGTGAATATAATAAGATATGAGTAGAACACTTAATTGGATTTTATGAGTTTAGGCCACGGATGGAGAAGGCATTGAAGGGAAGTTAAAGGAGCTTGGTCTAAATTATAAGAATGTTCCTTTAAAAATACACAACTTTGCTTGGAGGTATGATTCTTGACATATGAATAGTCACATAGAGTAGTGAAGTAACTCCACTACCCAAAAGAGTTTCTTTTGGTTATAGGTTGAATCCGAAAGATTCATAATCATGTGAGAGACAATTTTAATATACGAAACTTGTGAATGATTGACCACACTTATTACATGATCGCACCGTATCCGGATATAATTGCAAGGTCCTCCAGCATGTCTGGGAGCCGTAGAAGTGCAATCATGTAATAGTTGCGGTACAATAATATAATCCTTCCCAAGTTCGCAATTCACAGGTTACGGTTGGTTCTCACATGATCGAATCCAAAAAAGTTATTTAGTTGACATTTTAGAACTTTCTATAATTACTATTTTGTTACTTAATATGCATGATTTCTTAGAATTAGTTGGTATATATTTAAGGTTTTAATTTCCATATGCTTCATGGCTTATAACTTTTATTTGATAATTAATTTGGGAGAATGTAATTTATGCCCCTTTATAATTATCAATTATCAATGTCACCTCTAAATTATTAGTGGTGTAAATGTTGTCTCTCAATTTTTAAAACGGTACATATATTGCTCCTCCCGTGCCGTACAGAAGAGGCAATATATGTACCGTTTTAAAAAATGAGGACAACATTTACACTACAAAGGACACTATATGTACCTTTTAAAATTGAGAGCAACATTTACACCATTAATATTCAAGAGTGACATTGATACTTGGTATATTATGAAAGGCCATAAATTACAATTTTCCCCTAATTTGGTTACTCTGATCTATGGTTTTAAATTCGCAATGTACTTATTGATAGCCTCTTCTGAGTTGGTGACTTATCTGTATTTTTTGTAATTAGTATGATGCTCACTTACTCATCATAAAGATACAGTCAAATAGGGATGGCAATGTGCTCTGTTCCCGTTGGGGATCACCGACCCCGTAGGGGATGGGGACGGGGAAAATTTCGGAGATCGGGAACGGGGATGGAGAATTTCACAAACTTCCCGGCGGGGACGGGGACGGGGATAAAAAAAAAATTAAAATAAATAAATAAATAATATATATAGAATATTATTTTAGGATTAGGAAATAAAATATTTGAATGTGTATACATTGGAATAATATATGTACTGTACTACTGTGTGTATAATAACAATAAGTCAATATAATTCATAATGTTTGAATGTTAAACTATTTTTAGTATATATTTGTTCTTTCGGATTGAAATTTGAACTTCATTAGTTGGTACGTTATTAAAAATAGTTGAATTTTAATTTGTCATTTCAATTTTTTTCTTTTTATTTCTACTAGTTTCACACTTTGACTATGAATTGACCGGGGATAGGGATTCTCCGTCCCTGCCAAATTCCCCGCGGGAACGGGGATGGGGAATTTTTTCAAGTCCCGCCAGGGACGGGGACGGGGATGGGGATGGGGTCAGGGTAGCTGGGACGGGGACGGGGAGTATACTCCCGCCCCCGCCCCGCCCCGTTGTCATCCCTACAGTCAAATGCTAAATATGTTATGTGATTTAGTTATGAAAAATGTTGGGAAAAATAACAAAAAAAGTCACTAAATATATTTGGAAACCAGTAATTAAGTCATCGAACTCAAATAATTCTTAAATAAGCCATTAAACATTTACAATCCAGTCAGTAAATCCCTGGAGTAACCTTTAAAAATGTTAATTGCTCTTTTTTCCAGGGTTCAATGGTTTATTTACTCTTTTTTCCAAGTTCACTAATTTATATTGTGGACTATTTGAATTTCAATGGTTATAATTATTATTTCCCAAATAGTCATGACTTACTTATATACTACTTATCTCTCAAAAATGTTATAAAAGAAAGTCCATCTTTGAATCCAATGTAATCCATAACTTTTTAGTGTGATTTTCAACCCCACCAAACTTATTTTATGGTTATATCATCGAATGTGAATGGTGGTAATAATGGTCTAAAAATTTAAAGATTTAATTGCGGAATCCAATATTATGATTTTTTCTAATTTTTTTTTTTTTTTTTTGTCTTTAATATTCTTTTATATTTTGAATATTTCATTTTTAGATAGCATCCGAGTGGTTAAGCACCATCGATGGACATCTTACCACAATATATTTATTGAGCACATTGTCAGCGTATCCATGGGAGGCAAAGTTGGTGCTAATGCTTATAGCCTTTTCCATTAGTTATGGTAAACTCAACATTATTTCCCGATTAGGCTATAAGAAAGGATTGACAAAGCAATTGGCGTTCGTCACACAAACCACCAATCCAACAACAACCTCTTATAAGCGAAACCCATTTAATGATTCGATCAAGCATGCCTTAGAGCTCACTAGGTGCATTGTTGAGCTCAAAACAATCGACATCTTACTCTATGCCACAATCAGTCATTTTAGCCATGCCAATTGCTAGCTATTGGATTGGAAGAAGTGTTGTTACTAATGCTACTTATTGTGCTGGTCTTCTTATAGCGGGTATCAAGTAAGATTTAAATTCTAACATATTGATATTTGTGTGGAATATGCATGCATATTTGCTCAAACAATAAAATTAAATTATTAGAAAAAATACATATTTAATATATTATACTCCGTATATTTGTAACAGATTAGTAGTACTAAAAAATACTCTGTATATTTATTTTAAAAGTGACGCCCACTATTGAAAATTATGGGAATTTCTGATCACTGAAAGTGATCTTAAATCAAGTCGAAAGCCTTGTTCCGACTACTTTTGGTATCCGAAAAAACCTTCGTTGCTATTTTCGACCATTTTTTTGCTTTCAACTTGAGTTTAAGATTATTTTCAGG
>VALG01012433.1:0-11455 GCA_009835305.1 Ipomoea purpurea
TCCTGAAATATTTCCTGACGATATGGGATGATCGACGTTAAGACAGACATAATGGCCGGACGACTGATAGGGAGCTAAATGTGACGACGTGAGGGTTGTTTGCAATACTTGAAGAACATTAAGCGTCAGACTTTTCCGTGTGTTTTGTAATCTTGTAATTTTCTCTCCTTATGTTTCGAAGTGATCTAGGATGCACTACACAGTTGTGACTACCTCCGGTCTTATACATTTGTATAGTTGTGCATTTACTTTTCCATGGTCTATTTATCTTAATTTTCTTGCTACTTAGTATTGAGTATGGCGCTTCTTTTGAGCTCGGTGATGGACCTAGCTATGATGTACGTAACCGAAGAGAGTGTACACGTGGAGTGGTTCTGGGTCAATACCTTTCAAAGTCTGTCTTCATTCCATGCTAGCCAAGTTCTAAAAAAGGACAAAGTTGTACTGTCCTTCCAACAAATTCAGTCACTTCGTGGAGTTCATCTAACAAGGAGAATCCTAGCTTGCTAAGCGCGAAAGCAAAAAATGTCCTACAGAATTCTCACGTAAAGGACTTTTGCATTACGTGATCAAACGTAGCCACCAATTGACGGCAATCTTGAGTTTCCTACACCACATAAAAAAATATGGCTAGAGTGAATGGTTATAGGCATTTGGAAGATCATTATCTTACCTCTCGTTTATTATTCTCCCTTGATAAGTTGATCTATTATATCGTAGCAAAACAGAGTTCCTGAGGTGGATTCCCCGAGTATCTTCTTGTAATACATACAAAGTACAGCGCGAGGCCATCTCTCGACTACCAGCAGCTATGCTGGCAGGTCCTTTTCCTAGTGGCGCTGCCTTACAGCTTCTACGTAGGAACGCGACTCAGTGCGGTAGAGTTGCGGGAGTATGGCAAGATCTCATCGAGGAGGGACGTGGGACTTGGGTTCTCTGCATGTGTAAGAGTTGAAGAAGGGTTCTTGCTGCAAGAGGTAACCCATGCTTCCACAAAACCTAATTTTCACTTGATAGATATGTATTTATTGGCTTCTATGTGACATTCTTGATGTGGTTCGATGATTTGATGCATTGTCTTGCGTGGTGAGTAAGCATTTTTATTAGACTGTTATTTTAGGGTTCTTGAATGCTATATATTATCGAGTTATTCATCAGGTTCAAGGTCATATCTTTGTTGTTGTGGAAGATGTTAGGGTCATTTTGGACTTGAACTATGGCCTAAAAAGTGATTTTTGGGCGAATGAATAGATTTTTTGGGTTGAGGGTGTAGCCCCGGCTGAGGTGGAAACCGCGGGTGGGCCCTACCCGTAGTACCCAGACCTGCAGGGAACATGTTTGAGAAATGGTTTGGGGGTTGATTTTACCACCCTTTCGCACCATTCGTGGTGATTCCTATTGGCCCCGATTATAACTTGATTGGATTTGTATGACTTTTCGTGTGTGTCTTCTTGTTGTTAGAACTGCATGTCAGAGCGATGTCTTAAGTTATCCATCGTTAGACATTTTGGTGTCTATGATACGATCCTAAATGTCCAACTGTGTGATCGGTAGCAATTGATGTAGAAGCCTTTTGTGGTTCCATTAAACTAACTTTTGGTTTACACCCGTTTATAGCATGCTAGTTTGATTGTTGTAAGCAGCTCTAGCGGTCCTGTTGCTTTGTTCTTTCCTATTGAGGTTGCACTCATGTGTTGCCATCCGGGTGATCGGATTGTAATCTCTTGTTGAGTAAAATGGTTTCATATCTTTGTTGTGATCATACATGAGAAAAAGAACAGAAAACATAAGTCCCAACACCTGTCCACCTTTACCAGCTCAACATCTCAATCACATCAAAACATTCATTTCACACAAAGTCAAAAACACAAACCGGAATATGGAGAATCAACACACCATAGATTCCACACAAGTGTGGTACAACAACGATACCACATCTGTACCTATGGAGTTAAGGTCATACCCTTAATCGTGCAATCAAGCACAACCATAACCATGATTTCCAATCACAAGAATATCAGGGGTAGATGAACAAAAGATATGAAACCATACTCAACAAGAAGGAATTACAATCAGCACCAACGATGGTCACACAAGTGCCAACTCATATGAAAGAACAAACACACACACTAGCATGTAAACATCAAACTAGATAGCATATCAAACGGGTAAACCAAAAAGTTCGAATGACGCACAAACTCAACATCATCTAACGAATCGACAAGGTTGGATCATTAGCACGATTCAGACACCATAAATGCCTAAAATGGATAACTTAGACATCGCTCGTAAGACCAGTACGTACAACAAGAAGACAACACAAAGCTCCACAATCCATCAAACGGGGTCCAAAGAATCACACACAATGGGCGAAAAGGGTGGTAAATACAACCCCAAAGCCATTTATCAACATGTTCCCTGCGGGGGGCACTACGGGTAGGGCTCCCCCGCAGGTTCCACCCGCGGGTTACCCCTGCACCAAAAAGGGTTCACATTCGCCAAAAATCCTTGTTAGGCCAAGTTCAGTCCAAATGACCCCAATCTTCCAACGAACAAAGATAATGACTTGAACCTATGATCAACATAAATAGAACATTCAAGACCCTAAAATAAGGGGAAGCTATAAAATGCATCACCGACAAGACATGCTCAATCACTCAAACACGATCAAGAATAGTCACAGGAAGCAATATCATTATTATGAAGTGAGAAATAGGTTTTTGTGACAATGGGTTACCATCTTGCAGACAAGAACACCTTCTTCAACCTTAAAGCAGACAAAGATCTCTAGATCACACCTAACACTTAACCACCACTAGATCTTCTACAAACTCCCAAAACCCACAAGGTAGAAGAAAGATTTAGAGAAAAGATGGGGGAATCTTGTAAGGAAAAGGTAGGGAAGGATAGATCTTACCATTCCTAGCCTTGTAGTGTTGGAAAGTTGGAATCTTGGTGGAAAACTATGCAAAGCTTGGAAGTTCCCTTTTTGGCTTGGATAGCAAGCTAGGATTCTTTTAGAAAGAGGTTGGAGAGTTTTTAGAATTTGGCTAGCATGGAATGAAGACAAGAGGTTTGCTAGGGCAACATAAGCACCTCTCACTAGCGAAAAGACCAAGTTACCCTTACTAAGGTTTTGGATGAATAAGGGATTGAGGTACAACACCCAAAGCACAAGGTACACTAAGAAGACTAGTCAATTTCTAGTCCTTCGACTATGAAATTTCAGGATTTTAGGAAGAAGTTACCAAGGAAGGCTAGAATTAATTCCTTAATTAATCCCAATTAGCATTTAAACTTATGGGGTGTCACAACTCCTACCTTCCCAGGATACATACACATATCCTGAGATAGTCTTAATCATATCTTTTACTTCTGGTGTAGGCATCTGGCTTTGACGACGTTTTGCATTACCAAAGTTGCTTTTTAAGCCATGTGCTGTACCCACGGCTCTAACACATTCGCAATGCTCATTTGTACCTATGGCATTAGACAATATATCTTGTCTACCGGACTCAACAAATTCTCCTTGAGAAGCTTGCAATGATAGCAAATCCTAACATATAAAAAAATATTTAATAATGATTACTATCTATCTTAATAATGAGAAATTATAACATATTACTTACAATCTTTTCCACGACAATTCTAGTTGCTTCGTTGTTAATATTTCCTGATTTGTCCATTCTTGCCCTCTTCCACATTTTCATGTCTAGCTAGAGGAGATGGAGGAGAAACTATTGACATTGGATCTGAACTTGCAGCTTCTTTTTGTTCTTTCATCTTCTCATCTATCATAATCTTCTCCAATCTCTTATAGCCTCCTCGGCTAAATGATGATGGACATTCTTACTCTTTATCTCTTGATGTTCTTTCTTGATTCTTACACAAAAGAACTTAAGTAATAATATAATCTTTAATATATTTGAGTAATAAAATAATTCATAGAAAAATAATAATAATATAACCTCCAAACTTTATCAGTGTTTACCGAAACTACACGTACGTTTTCCTATGTATGTTTGATAACGTATGTGTATTTTTTACTGGAGTATTATTTATGGGTCATTCATTATTGAATATAAGAGTCTCGTTCAATCTACCGTTAAAGTCTCTCCACCGTTCACCCACCGCATATTTCATCAAAGACTCCTTCAGATTTGGATCAGTGGGAAATATCATAACGCTCTGCAAGACAGGATTTTTTATTAGAAACAAATTAAATACAATTATTCAAAGTTTTATAAAATAAGTTGGCAACCATGATATCTCCACACCAACGTTTAACTCTCCTCATGGGATCGCTTTCACAATTTTTATATGTGATAGGAACTTTGCTTCGATGCAACTCAGCGCAACATAACTCCTGAATTGGGTGCTCACTGTCCAAAAGGATTCGTGTTTACTAATCAAATTCAAACCACCATCTACTTGTTTGGTGGTCAACTATGGCCAGAATTAATTTTTCATAATGGTGGCACCCCTCTTTCTTAGCTTTGGTATTAGTACCTTTAGTTTTGGGTGGTACTAATCAATATGGGGTCATTTATAAATCCCATATGCCTGTTTGGAAAAAGAATTATTAGTGACATGACAAAAGAATAATTCAATATATAACTGTAATATTTAGATATAGTAAACACAAGAAGAAGTTTAAAAGCATTACAAATAATAATCAGTTCTCCCATTAGCCCTTCATGATGTCATCCATGATGCATCGCACTCATCCTATCTTCATTATCTATAATAACTGGCAATAAACCTTGAAAGAAAAATGTGGTATTTCCTCAATCTCCATGAACTAAACATCTTCATTCCCGCCCTCCCACACTTATCTCTCCCGCCCCGCGCTTTAGTTAAATCATTGTTTGTTTTGCCCTCAGACCCCGGCCACCGTTCCCGTCACCGAGAAAAAAAAAAAACGGTTCCCTTTTCCTTCCAACCAGTTAAATTTGTCTCTTTCAATGAAGAACAAACCTTTTTATCACTAGATCATAACATAAAATGACTTGTTGCTTGAGATGTATTATGATTCTCATTTCGACCTTCCCTCCCTGTTCAAATCGACAAGTGTAAACCCCTAACTCATCAGATTTCACCGTGTTTACTATTTAACCCATTTACATCGAAACATCGGCACTCTAAAACTGAACATTAATCAACCTCTCATAATTTCTTCAATCACACCAATAATATGACAACTCCTGAATCACCGGATTTTTTATCTTTCGAACTACTAAAGTGCACTGAATTTGTAACCAAAGAAACTCCACTGTTTTGCATTGTGCTCTTTTCATCTTGTTTTTTTGTATAAAAAGAAAATCCATTTATATCATATGCAGTATAACATATGACTTGCATACAAGGACCAGGAGCTAACCATTGTACTGTTTCAGAATAGTTATCAGCACTCAGAACTGTTATTCTTGAACCAACTAATAAAAGTACGATTATGTTCGCTCAAAATCCACAAGTCTATCTTTCTTGGATTTTGCTCTTTAATCAATGCTTGTGCTCATCTAAATATGGCTCGGTCCTACCGGACCCATGCACGATGCTCTGTTGAGCTGCGCGGGCCGTTAGGGTGGCCAGAGGACAATGGATTCGTTCCATCTACGAATCCAAGAAGATCGTAACCATCAAGAAACAGAATAGCATGGGCTCTCCAAAACAGGAAGTTTTTGTATTCAACTTAATGCTTATGAAGTGGTGAGCGGTGGATAAAGAATTAATCACCGATGCAGCGAAAAGAGATAGGAACATTAGAGACGTCCGTTCATAGGAATTAACCAGATCCGTCAACCATTTGAAAGAAAAAACCTAGCTTAGCTGATACCAGATGAGAGCTAATAGAGTTGTGTATTCATAGTATAATACAATGTACAGATTACAGGTATATATAAGAAGGAAGTCTCAGCGAGACTGGGATAGGAATCATAATCAAACCAAATACATAGTGTCCTAAAATCAGAAGAACTACAAGCGCCTGGTTGGATAACAAGTCCGCAACCTTGTTCTGCTCCCTTTGGAAATGTGCTTGAATTGAATCTCCTAGTTCCATCTCTTCATCTTTTCGTAGTGGATTTTCTTTTTTAGAGTTTGTATAACATGATTATAAAAATGAAAATCACTGTAACTTTAGGAATATATATATATTATATATATATAATATATAAATAATAAATAAAGTAAAAATCCTCCCTATTTCCATTTTCCCGCTCAAAACTTTTGTAGTCAAATTAATTAAATATTTTATATTTTATTGGTCAAATAATTAATAAAGCTTATTTGGTAGGCAAATGTAAATGGAAAATTAGTAATATCAATATTATCGAATTAATTAGGAATAAGATTAATTAGGACTATTAATATAATAAATTGATTAGGAATATCAATATAATGAATTGATTAGGCAATACCTAAAATAAATAAATACACTTTCCTTTTTGAAAAATCTTACAAATTTATAGTTCTCATATTTTTTCACCTAAAATACAATGAGTTGATGACTAAAAAAATTAGAAGTTTTCATTTTACAATTGCATCCCTCTTTTCCCTTTTAGGTGACTCTCTCATTTCCTTTCTTCCATTGCTCGTTAAATAATCATATTACAACTTTATAATTGACATGTAATATGCATGAGGTCACCGCTATCGTGAAGGACCACCGGCTGAAGCACGTCACTGACGTCAAGAGTAAGTAGTTGGTCCTTTGGGTCACACTCACCCATATTTCTATTCCTAATTCGGACACCGATAAAATCACCTTCTCGACTGTGGCTGGACTCTCTCGCTCCTATTCCGTTTTTGCCTTTGAAGAGGACGCCGCCACCGCCAACCTGAAGAAATGAGTGATTTGGCCGGCAATGTTTTTAGAAATCAATAAAGTAATTAGTATGTTTTTTTTTTAATTGTAATATCGCAATGTTTTGAACAATATTTCTTGTATTTGATTTCAAAGTAATTATTAAATTTTTATATCAATTTTTTATGTAAGATATTGTATGACAGCTATATATGCTTTCCTCTTCTGTTTTCTCTTCTTTTTATTTGTATTTTTTAATTTTTTAATGCCTAATAATTATCATAATTAATTATTAATAATTGTAAACTTATATTTGTCAATTATATTAATAATTAATTATTAAAGCAAGTATAATTTATTTTGTACTGTAGACACATTATTTTAATAATTTTGATTTAAGCTATTCAAGTTTTTATGATTTTCATATACAAAGCTATAATTCTAACTGAGTCGGTAGTACTCAAAAAAAGAAGAAGCCTTATAATTGCAAATTTATAATTGTAATAACATTGAATAAATATTAACCATGTGATTATATTTAATAATAATATTATATTAAAGAATTACATAATAATCTAATATAGTGATGGTTAATATGGGTAAACCATATATATATATATATATATATATATATATATACTATATATTATATAATCTATATATTATATATATATATATAAAGCATAATCTAACATAAAAAAAAATATTCATTATTAACCATAGATAACTTACGAAATAACTAAACTTATTGGAATTTTTTTAAAGGAAACAACCACTCACCTTACCACTAAACTAGCACTACACTTATTGAAACTTAATTATTTATAACTTCTCCTTTATATAAATATATAATTTTATTGAAGTATAAATATATGTTTTTAATATCCCAAAATTAATAAGATTTTTCTTAATGTGAATCTATATATTTTAAATAATTTCGATTAATAATAGTTATTATAAAATCTTTATTTGACACATTAGTTTTTATTATTTCAGTTTAACAATATTATAACTTACTTATAAAAATTCAAAGTAATACTTTTATACAAAATTTGCATAATCTCATCTGCAAATATCGTGAATTAGAATATTGATCCTTCAAACAAGGTTAGATTATTCATTTATAGCTGCAAATATTGAGAAAATTCACAATATCTCATGTTCAAATATGTGAATTAGAATATTAATTTCTTGGGATTCAACCTTTTGGGAGAAGAATATTAATTTCTTAAAATAAGATTACAGATTCAAATTATATGAATAGAATAATAAAAATTTAAAAAATCATATATTATGGAAAATATAGAGATAATTTGCGAAATCTCATTTTCAAATATCGTGAACTAAAATATTTTGATTGCTTAAAATAATATTACGAATTCAACACAAAATGTAATTTTAATAGGTTATTCTATACTAGAATTGTCAACACAAATGTAATTTTAAATCATCAATATTTCTTCTCCCATTACTATTTAATTATTTGAAATTGTAACATAATAGGTCAGAAACTTTTGAGAGTTAACCAAGATTGTGGCTATTGAAAATTGCAATACGTATTGGGCCAATGGTACCATTTAAACATAAAATTACCATAATGGGATCGTGAATGCACTGAGTTATTTGGGAAATCTGCATTTAATTTATGTGAAAGTTAGAAATAATTATTGTACTATATTAAACTTCTTTTACACTTTTACTGTTATGGGTCGTGAATGCACTGAGTTATTTGAGAAATCTGCATCTGAATTAAAAAAATCTTATGTATGAAGGTTAGAAATAACTTATTGTATTATACTTGACTTCTTTACATATACTTGATGTGTGTGGTGTGTGTGTGTATATATAATATATAATTATATAAGAATATATATAGTATTAATATATATATATGTATATATATATTATATTTATATATATATACTAGTATATTAAATATATATTATAATATATAATATATCATGTATATCATGATATATATATATAGATTACATTTACATATACAATATATATAACTATATATATATAATATATATATATTAATAGTATATATAAATATATATACTACTATCTAAATACCTACACCACACACACCCACACACACAAAACACATATATATATTAATATATAATATATATATATATAATATATATATAATATATAATGTTACTATAACTATATATGGTTACCTATCATAATATGTTATTATATATAAGATAAAATAGCTATATATATATATGTATTTAATAATGTCATATATGTATAACTATTATAGTAATATATATATATATATTATATTAAGTAATATGTAATATATGTACTAGTATATATGAATAGTAATAATATATATTCTACATCATCAATAAAAATGCAAATGGAAATTAGGTAAATTGGAAAAAATGAATATTATAAATTCACTGAAAATTAAAAAATGAAAAAAGAACAATTGGTTAATTGGAAAAGAAATGAATATTAATAATTGATGAAATAAAAATGATCAATAATTGACTAAAATGGAAAGGAAATGGTCAGATCATTGCATTTTAATTTTTTTCACAATAATATTACACAGTATAATACATCAAATCACATGAACATAAATTAAAAATAAAACGGAAATATTCAATAATAATATTTTAAATCATCAATAGTAAATGAATAATTTTAAAAAGGTAAATTAAAAAAGAAAGGGAAATAATTCAATAATAATATTCTACATCATCAATAGTAAATGAATAATTTAAAAAATACTAAAATGTAAATTAGAATGCAATGAAATTAAAAATGGAACAGAAATGTTTCAGTAATAATATTCTACATCATCAATTAAAAATGAAAAAAAAAAATTGGATTAAAATATCACTACATCTGATATTTTAATTGACTAATTAATTAAAAATAAAAGAGAATAATGGCGGATTTTTTATTTTTTTGGTGAGATTGTGTATATAATTGGCTGAAAATGAATATAATAGTACAAATTGACTGAAAATATAAAAGAAATTAATATAAATAGTTGACTGCAAATAAAAAATGATCCACATTTGACTAATATGAAAAACTAAATGGTTATCTCACTGTATTTAATTAAAAATGGAACGGAAATTAAAATTGGGCGGAAATATTTGAAAATAATATTTTACAGCATAAATAGTAAATGCATATTTTAAATAATATTAAAAGTAAATTAAAAATGAAAAGAAAATATTTCAATAATAATATTATACATCATCAATTAAAAATAGAACGGAAATTAAGTAAAATATTACTGCATATGATATTTTAATTGACTAAAATTAAAAAAAAAAAATTGAGTGAAAATGAATCTGTTATTATAATTGACTTAAAATATAAAAGGATCGGTAATTGACTAATACTCTATCATTATATATTTTCACCCGAGTCAACATCGTGATGGACTAATGGTGTTAGCTCTAGATGATAATGTACAAGATTGTGTTGCTACTATCAATGTCATCTACAAATAGGGTAGTTCTCAATAATGTGTAAATACAATCGTTGATATTATTTTTTTTTAAATGACAAAATTTCTATATATCTAACAAAAATATATATATCTTCCATACAATGAATTAAGATAGCAATTCATTCCTATATCTAAGTTGCTAGAAAACGAGCGCATTTTTATAATCAAAAAAAATACTATACAATGATAAATAAAATTTTAAAAGTTACAGTACCGCATGCGTACATCTACACATTAGCTATTAATTTGAGCAATTATTTACTCAAATTCAATCAATTATAACATAAAAACACATAAACGATAAAAATCATACCTTCAATTGCACTTATATATTTGATGTTCTAACTTAAATAATTAAATATCGATCTAAATATTCTTAATATATTACAAAAATCCATTATATGCATCGCACGGGCGAAAATACTAGTTAATCAAATAATAATTTCAGTAATCTAGTATAATATGGATCATATATTATAATTTCCATTCTGGCATAGTGGAATATAAAAAGGAAATCACTATTATATGGAAAATAAATTAATCAATTAATAATTCAGTAAATCAAACTAGTAATAAAAGTTATAATCATGCATTTTTGGTATAAAAAGCTGTATTATATAGACTTAGATATGGACCACATATTTTAATTTCCATTCTGGCATTCCATATTAAACGGAAATCACTATTGTATGGAAAATAAATTAATCAATTAATAATTCCGGTAAAAGTTAATTATATTTCTTATTCTAGGTTTATAGGCAACAGTTCAAGTTTAGTCTTCTTTTTTTTTTTTTCTTTTTATCAAAACGTCTCCTTTTGGTCCTAGTATTATTGTGACATGATTAATTTTGGTCATCTACCAACAAATTAAAGTCGCTGAAATTTTGTTAAATAAAAAGATATTTTGATATCTTTAATACAAACTGTGTTGACCGTTATTTTTTTATGTTTAATTTTTTATTTTTGTTAAAAATCATAATTGAAGAGCAAAATACATTTGTATTTAACGAAATTTCAACGATTTTTTATAAAGTACCAAAATGGGTCATGTCAAGAAATAATACAAGTATCAAAAGGGTATGTGCTAATAATTAAAAAAAAAAAAAAAAAAAAAAAAAAAAAAAAAAAAAAAGACTAAAAGAGATTTGTCACCTTTGGGGTAA
>VALG01012434.1:0-10169 GCA_009835305.1 Ipomoea purpurea
ATAACCTATCATGCTTTTCTAAACATAATCAACACCCAAACATGCGATTTCCCACCCGATAATCCAAGAATAAATACGATACAACCTAGGGTTCTAATCTTTTTATATCAACAAGAATACGATTCGTCTTCTAATCAAGATTCGGTAAGAACATCAAGTTATCATAATCAAGGAACATCACAAGAACAATCATCATCAAGAGAACATCAATCAAGAAACTCCCAATATCAAGATTATCAAGATTATGGAATCATCATATCAACATCAATAAATCACCAAAATCGCCATTCACAATAATGGGGGAAACCCTAAGGAAATCATAACTATGAAAATAGGTTTTGTTGAGACATGGGTTACCTCTTAGCCTTAATTAATTCCTTGGCTATGAAGGATCTTTCTTTAAGCTTTCTTGATTTCTTGATTTCTCCTAGGGAATTCTTGGAGCTCTTTGGGTGGTGAGAGATTATTGTGGTGGGATTCTAAATGCCTTCTAAGTTCCCTATTTATATGATGGGGTTTAATCCTTCTAGGATTAGGTTGGGTTTAGGGATGGGGGCCACGGACTATGGTGGGCCTTTTTCCCAATTAATCATAATAATTATTCTTTCTATGGGTCATAGATTAATTAATTAATTGGTCTTAGGGGCCGTAACACGGGGTGTTACACTCTCCCCCCCTTACAAGGGGCTTCGTCCCGAAGCCCGGTGTCATAGTCCACCCTTTCACCCCTAGACATCTCGTAGCTCGGCCTCCTGGGTAGGAATGTGGCCCTACGTTTGTCTTGGTTCGGGGTAGGCTGTACTTTTGTGGCGTTGTGATAGAGAAGTTCTGGTGTACCTCGGTTTCCTGCGCTGGAACTGGATGCTCCACGAGTGCCCAAGGCGGCCTCGATTGCTGCCACCCTCTGATCGAGTGCGCGTGTGGTGCGAATCAAGGATGAGAACCCTTCTTCCATGATTTGGTTTTGCCGGTTGAGCTGCGCGAGAATGCGCTCATTGACTGAGCCCTCGTTTTGTCCCTCGGGTCCCTTCCTGATCGTGGTTGCACTGACGGGTTAGGCCCGTCATCCTCCTCCTGTTCCTCATTTCCCTCCGGCCCCCACAATCCTGCATGGCTCGCTTGAGCTTCTTGTTGGAGATGTCCAACCGGTCAACCAATTCCCTTCGTTCTTCCTCGGGTTTTTGGCAAATTCTTCGAGGGTGAGGTAATGTCCTCCCTCGGTGTAGTAGATGTCGTTGCGGCGAAGGTTTTGGGCATTGAAAACCATACCATTGGGGTTTTGACCTCGGTGTGGCTTAGATCCACCCCTTTTTCTCCATGATCCAACTTAGGATCATCCCGTAGGGTAGGCTAAGCCGGTTGTTCGTTTTGCAGAATTCCATGTGCTTTAGCATGAGGGCCGGCAGGTTGAACTTGATTTTATGTTTTAGGAGATACGCAAAGGTGCACTCCAAGCTCCCACATCCTTGCTCAATACCAATCATAACCAATATCTTTGCTCCGCCGATAGCCACTTTCGGTTTGGTCGAGTGGCCGAGGTGAATCCGTCCTCTTTCCCGAGTAAGTACCCGAGATAGTCCTTGTACCCGTAGTTTGGGTGTCAATCCACCCCTTTCCGGTCATAGTTGACACACCCGTGGTGGTCAATTTCAAGAGCTTGGCCAACGGCCTTCGGAAAGCACAATTTCCTTGCCACGGACCTTGGTGGCGATTTCTACCTTGTCACCCCGTTTGGTGGCCACAAGGTGTTGATAGAATTCCTTCACCAATTCGGGGTACGTATCCCCTTTGATGGTGAGGTATGCATCTAAAGGCCTTGGTGTTTAAGCATATCAACCAATTCCGGAGAGAATTGGTCGGGTTCAAGTGCTTTACCTCCGATTACGGTGTAATCGGCGTTGCTCCATTCCGGGGTGCGGATTCCGAGGGGTTTCTTTGGCATCGTGATACTCGTTTGATGGTGGTGTTTGCCGGTGATTTTTCCGGTGAGGCGGTACGGTTTTCCGGCGGGTTCTCCGGCGAGGCGGTGCGGTTTTCCAGCGGTTCTCCGGCGAGGCGGCGGCGGGGTTTCGGTGTGTTTTCCGTTTGCGAGGTCGACGCCGGTGAGGTAGGGTCCGGTTCTGGTGGTGGGGGTGTGGTGGCGCTGTTTGGTCGGCTGGGCAGTTGGGACAGCGGTCGACGGCGGGGTGGCGGTGGACGTCGATCGGTGGAGCGACGGCGAGGCGGTGCAGCGACGGCGGTCTTTGTTCGGCCGGTGGCAGCTATCGGTGGTGGGCGGCGTTCGGGTGGCTGCCGGATTTTGCTTGGGTGGGGTGGTGGTGTGCGTGAGTGGCAATGGAGGGGAGAGGTGGGAAGGAAGAAGGGGAGGAAGAAAAAGAAGAAGGGTTTTTGATTTGGGGGTTTTGTGGGTTATGGAGACTTGGAGGGGTTTAACAAAGGGGTATTCCCTTGAGGTTTCAAGAAACACTCATGGCTTGGTGGTTTGGACTGGACTTGTAAATGTGAGGTCTTGGGTTCAATTCCTAATGGCTTGATGGTGTGGTTTTGTCCTTTTCCTTGTTTCGTCCTTTTAGTGGGGGAAGGGTTGGATGATGGTATAACTTGTGCTTTACTCCCGTAGTGGAATTGAAATTCGATCAAAATCATATACTTTCAGTTCATGAATAACTTTCGTAAATAAATTTGATCAAAATCTTATTTCATAATACTTTCGAAATAGCTAAGCTAAATAAGTGCGTCTCTACGACACGGGGGGGGTGGGGGGGGGTGGTTACAAGGAGTGACGGTTTATCCTAGACAGAATCTCGTTTTCCGGGTTTTCTTTTTGGGCTCCGTATGTCCTCGTCTTCCGAATTGGGTTTCCCCTTCTAGGTCCTCTTCGTTTCCAGAGGGGCTTGAGTGTGGCTCATACGAATACCTTCCGAGCGCCGTAATTCCCCTTGATGACCGGTGGGTGTGACCCACAGTGGCGGGGCGGCGGTCTTTGGGTCGAGTGCACTGGAAGGCCCTGTGTCCCTCCTCTCCCAGCTTGAAGCATCGCCAGGGGTTACCCGCGCAATCCTTGCCTCTGTGGCCTTGTTGCACCTCGGGCAAAGGGAAACAGTTCTGGATTAGCTTCATTGTTTCCCAGGCGGTCTTTGGTTGTTGGGTTGTTCGACCTCGTCCGGTGTCGTTCCTTGTTCTTTTACTGGCGGTGCCCGCTTCCGGTGTTCTTCTTCGTATTTGTTCCTTGAACTCCGCTTGAATTAGTTGGATTCGATAGAGATTTGCGGCACTGGAGTAAGCCTCGTTGAGGGTCCGGTCTGCCTTACCACTAGCGCCTTCCGGCTTCGAATTGAGGCCCGATACGAATCTCTCTATCTTGGTTATCTCGGTGGGGACTAGCTCTGGCGCGAAGCATGCCAGCTGAGGAATCGTTTATGGTATTCCTTGACGGTGGCCGTTCCTTGTTTTAGGTAGAAAACTCTTCGTTACATGGATGCTTTACGTGGTTTGGATAGAACCGTTTCTCGTAGTCGTGTCTTGAGGTTCTCCCAGTTGAATCCCAGTTTCTTGTCGGTAAGGTGGGTCCCTCGTGGATCCACCAGAGATCGGCTTCGTGTCCGAAGTAGAACGAGGCTATCTCTACGCGGCGTTCTCCGGTCATTTCTACCACTCCTAGAATCTTATCAAGAGTCCGGACCATTCCTCTAGACGTCGGGTCCTCTTTCCCGCAGAACGGGGTGGTCGGTATTGAAACTTGTCGGGCCGATGCTGAGTTTGCCGTTTGATGTGGCCAGCTGGGGCCTGTTGTGCCGAAAGGCCGCGTCACTAGCTGCTGCTGTGACCTGTGTCAGTTGCTGTAGAGTTGTCAAGGTTCGTCAGGGCGTTCTGGAGTTCTGAATTCCTTGCTGTTCGCGTGCCATGCCTATCGTCTTTACTGCTGGTCGAGGTTTATAAGAATGTTATATTAGGAGTTCGAGCACTTCTTGTCGAAGTATAGTGGGGAAGGTTTTTAGAATGGGAAGTGGTAACGTGTATGGAAGCTATGTGTAGGGTTCACAAAAATTCTCAAACCGCGTCCTAAGATTCCTAATCCTATGTTCCGGTAGCGTACCTAGAGTCAAGCCTATGCCCTAAAGTCCGGTCTTAAGAGTCTTTTCCTAGGGTCAAAACTTAGGCTCTGATACCAACTGTAACACCCCAGATTTTTAAGACTTTTAAAAACTTATAATAAAGATAGAATCTTATTAAATCTCAAGATATATAATACAATGTAGGGGTGCTATGCCCACACCTGGGCTAGAAGAACCCAAGTGCACAGGCTAACTACTAATACCTCAAAACGTAATACATAGACGTGGCACGCAGGCCAAAAAGAAACTATCTACTTCTATACTCCAGGTTCTAGCGCGCTCCAGTGACTTAATCTTCTGTGCCTGAAAGCCAAAGTATATCTTTTCAGTGAGAGATGCTGGTAACCCACTCCAACGCGTGAAATACAATACTATAAAGATATATATAGATATACGAAAACCATTTGAGCATGAAGATATATCCTACGAACTCTAGCTTTCAAAAACCGGGATATGACTCGACAGATAAGGCTAGCACGGCAGATATAATGAGCATATGCAGTTCACAACAAATAAGCCAGATAAATAAGCATAACAATTAGTCATTAACTCAATAAGCAATCCCCAATATAAACTCCATAGTCACGTCCCAAGACACTCATAACAACTCATCCATTATCACAATCACATAAGCACACTTTGTTGCCACAGGACCAATCGCATGCCATACTGAGGTCAGCGCATATAGCTCTGACACGGCCCCCGCAGCACCCTGCGTATCGAACACGGAGGGGTATCGATCGCAACCGACCGATGAACCGCAGCTCATCATAGTGTTTGATCGCAACCAAACAGTACCGCAGCCCAAGAGAATGTCATCTGACCGCAGCCAGGAAAGAGGACGAACCGCAGCTCGTATAGAAACGTTTGATCGCAACCAAACGGTGGACCGCAGCCCAAGAGTATCAATCTGACCGCAGCCAGCTTCTGAACCGCAGCTCAGGATAACCAATCCGATCGCAACCGAATTGGGGTAACAACACATACATAACACATAGCAAGCCCATGCAACCCACATTACACATTGGGAAGGGGGAGAAAACGTATAACAAAACCTATGCGTGATCCATCACATACTAAGAATAGTCCTAAGGGTTCATACCCTTTCCACCTAGGTCAACGGGATACCAATTCAACTAGCATCAATATAATAGACTCATAAACCTACGAACGGTACCCGAAATATCAAACTAGACATAGGCACGATAAACGGAGTCCGTTGGGACACCACGGGGGTCGGGGAAAATCAAACGGGGAAGCCGGGGTCCCGGGTGGGACAAGTTTCCAGCGGGTAGCGTGGGTGGGGGCCACCCCGGCTGCCCGCCGGATTTCACTATCCGTGAGCGGTCCGGCGAGCGGGCGCCCGGCGGGCAGCCTGCGGCTGCCGTAAACGTTTAGGCCGTGGGTAGTGGTGCGGGTCCCTACCTACCCCCCACTGCCTTTTCATCACTTTTACGCCCCGGAACCATCGTGGAACCCGAAACCATGCTTAGACACTTCACAACGCAATAAACGACATCACGTAGACAATAAACGGATCAAATACGAAAAACGAACGGCACATAACCTATCAAGCTTTTCTAAACATAATCAACACCCAAACATGCGATTCCCCACCCGATAATCCAAGAATCCATAGCACACGATACAACCTAGGTTCTAATCGTTTTATATCAACAAGAATACGATTCGCCTTCTAATTACAAGATTCGGTAAGAATTAATATCATAAGCATCAAGAAACATCACACAATTATCAAGAACGAACATCTAACTATCAAGCAATCCCAAATTAATCATCAAGTAACGTATCATTTTATCTATCAAGAAACTCCCAAATATCAAGTATATCAAGATTCCCCTCATGGATTCATTCACATTATACGATCGAATTTCTATCCTCAATATCTCGCCTAACACTTAATAAAACTTTGTTTTTTTATGGTTTGTTAAACCCTATCAGAGGAATATCATAACTATAAAAATATTTGTTGAGAACATCGGTGAAATTACCTCTTAGCCTTAATTAATTCCTTTGGCTATGAAGGATCTTTCTTTAAGCTTCTTGATTCTGATTCTCCTAGGTAATTCTTGGAACTCTTTGGGTGGTGAGAGATTATTGTGGTTGGGGGATCTTAGGGCCTCTCCAAGCTTTCCCTTTATTATAAGATTTAAATAGGATCTATTAGATCTATACCTATTGGATTGGCGGGTGGTTTAGATATGAGGGCCCACGACATATGATGGCCTTTTCCCTAATTGAAACCTATTATTAATTTATTGCTTCTCTTGGGCTATTGATTAATTAACTAATGGATTAGGGGCCGTAACACGGGGTCTTTATAAGAAAACATCTCTTTTTTGGGTCAAAAATTCAAAAGATTCCACAAGAATTCAGCCAATAAAAGACGGTATTTCAAAACAAGATTTGCAAGAATTTTAACAAACCGGATATATTGAGTTATAACGAACTCTAAAAAATTTCCCAACAGAAACACCAACTTGTCTTAGCAAAAAACTAAGAACTAGCACAAAACAATC
Source organism: Ipomoea purpurea (assembly GCA_009835305.1). Lineage (NCBI taxonomy): Eukaryota > Viridiplantae > Streptophyta > Magnoliopsida > Solanales > Convolvulaceae > Ipomoea > Ipomoea purpurea. Next base: position 6,656 of record VALG01012434.1, read on the forward strand.
TCAAACAACAACCACAACATCTAACTATTCAACAATATAAAAACAAGCAAGAGCAAGCATAAAAAACAACACACAACCAAAAAACGGTTAATAACAACAGCTAAGAAAGATAACAACACTAAGGAAGCGAACAAATTGCCACAACTCCACCCCTAGAAAGGACTCGCTCTCCGCACTCCTCGGTTCTTCATCATCCCTTCCTCTTTATCGGTTGATACTGCCTCGATCTGATCAGCCCCTTGGTGCACGGCGTATAAACTGCCGTCTTTCATGTACGTGAAGCCTTCTTTGATCATCACGTTCTATTGACGAAGCCAAGTGGTGACAACACCTTTCTTCATGCGTCATGGCAGTCATGCTCCCTCTTGGCCGAGCTTCCCTTCTTCTTGATTTTTCTTACAAGCTTCAAATCACTTTCTTCTGGCCTCGGGCAGCTTCCGGTGCTTCCACCTCATCCTCACGGCCTCTTCACCCCGTCTTCTTCATCGTCCTCCCAAACTGCTGGACTCGGTATGTTCAACTTCCCGGCATGTACATCCCAAGCTGGTCTGCCAACTCAGCTCTTCTTCAGGGGTATTTCCTTGCAACTTCTGTCAAGGAGTGATGTTACTCACCATCTCCAACCGAGAACAAATGCCAACTACAAGAAGATGGTGGCATTCCAACACCAACCTAGTTTTTCTCCCACGACCTTCGTAGACACATCCACACTTACCACTCTTCCTAACCAGGAATCCAGCTCATATCTATCTCATCCCGTCTACTCGTAGCTTTTTGCCGGTTTATGATCACGACAGAAAATCATTATGCTTGCAACTATCAAGAGCTGGCAGATCAACTTGACCATATTCTTGGAGGCAAAAGACAAAGGTGGCACTCCAACTTTCCCAACAACTACTCTTTTGTGTAGTTGGGCCCAACAAAACAATCCGTCACAGCATAACTCAAATCCTTGCTCCGCGCGGACAACCACTTTCTCTCCGCGTCTTGAATGCTTGAGTGAAACCACTCGTGACTGACCCAACAAAAACTCAAATAGTCTCTGGTTACCCCTATGGTATTCCCGTACTAATCCACGAGTTCCCGCCTTATACAGAAGCCAACTCCAAGTAAGAAGAAAACTCAATAAGCTGAGCCCAACCCTCTTTTCAGACAGAACTACCTTCACACCTCTCACTTAGAGTGGATTCTCAAGTCCTTATCACCATCCTTTGTCACAACCACTGTGACAAGATAAAATTCCTTAACTAGATCTCGCGGCTATTAGTCTCGACCCTTTATGGCCGAGGAAACCCAAACCAACAAACCCTGGTAATCTAAGCATATTCCAACAAATGAATAGGAAAAGATTCTGGTCAAAGGCTTTACCTTCAAGAACAAGGTAATGGGCATCCACCCATTCCACTTTCCTAGCCAAACTTGACTCTTCTAGGCATGGTAGGAGATGACCCAAACACTCAACAAAAGAAGCCCACAACTCCTCCTTCCTCTCCTCTTCACTCACGCTGCCTCTCCCTCTCTCGCTACTCTCTTGGCGTCGCGGCAACGCAGCGGTTGACGACGAGGCTCCGGTGGACGGCGATGGTGCGGCGGTGGTGCGTCGTCGTCAGGCTGGTGTGGTGGCGGGTGCAGGTAAAGCGACGGGTGGGGTGGGGGTGGGGGGTGTATTTGGCTGCTCACGGGTAGGGAAAGAAGAGAGAAGAAGATTTGGCGAATTTAGGGATTTTTTGGGGAAAAAATTGGCGGAAAAAAGATTTAATTTTTTGGGGATTTGGGGTAAAGTGCGAAATCTTCATCGGTGTTAGATGGAATTAAAATTGGGTAGGTTTTAAGAAAGATAATTACTTAAATGTGTTTAGAGGTTGGGTTGGCAAAGAGTATACTCGAGTTGAAACTCAAAGCTTGCAAATAAACATTTTTTTGACTTTTAGGCTACACAAGAAATGATTTTGTAGGGGTTTTCTATCTCAAATTCAAAGAATACTTGGGAAATTTAGTGGTCTGCAAACGAAGGGTTGCAAGATATTATCCAAAGTGCAAAGATTATAGAATCAACCCAAGCACGATTCACTTCAAAGATAGATAACTAACTCCACAACGGACTTACTCGCAAAAACTAGAGGATCATCTATCAAGAAGAGCTTACACTTATCTCTAAAAGAATCATTTATCAAGGGAAAACATGACAAGGATAGCCAAGTAACTCAAGTAGACAACGAAGAAACACAACACAACAAACAAGGCAACAAAGAACAAGGTGCATACGAAGACAAGGGTAGGCTAGGTAAGATTACCTGCTAGGCTCCTCCTCCACTAAACCCTCGGAATCCGCCTGCGAACGCCCCATCATGAAGACTCTCCCCGATGGTCTGGCTCCAGCTGCTCCACGGCTCGAGCTACCTCCCGCTGCTCCTCCGGCTCATGGGGTGGGTGGCAACGCCTCTGATTGCTTGCTGGGGACACTGAGCGACCTTGTGACCCCTATCACCGCAACGAAAGCATGTCAACGTGAAGCTGTTGCAGTTCTGACCGGCATGCACCTTCCCACATCTTATGACAAGGAGATGTCTTGGCTTGATTTCCTTGCCCATCCGGTTGGGTCCTTGGGTGAAGATGACACATTCTTGCTTGAAAGCTGTCGGTCGTGTTTCTTGAAAGTGGAAGAACCTCCCGCTCCTCCGTTCCTCCTTTCTGCGCCTATCTCAAAAGATCCTCCTTCAAGCAAGTTGAACACTTATGCAAATGCCGCTGCCGGCACTCACATGTAAGGCATTCCCTTAACCGAGAACCTCGGCGCGCTAGCGTCACAATCAAGTAGCCTTCTGCGCTACCTCATAATTCAATAACCGGGCAACGAATTCGTCGACCTGTAAGCGCAGCCCGTGTGGGCGACGGAGCATCTGACGAACGGCGTGCCAGAGCTCCAAAAACTTCTTGTGGTACTCGACCTACAATACAGTGAGACCTGCTGCAGATGGAGAAACTCCCGTATATGGCGGCTCTCACCCATGTGCCGGTAAAACCTCTCGCATCCTATCCTAAGCGCGACCAATCCAACCAGGCTTCTCAAGTAGCCGGACCCGTCATGAACCACCACAGAATCAGCCTCATGACCAAAAGTAGAACGTTGCGCAGTTTCTATCCTTCTCTCTATCGGACAGCTCCCACAACCGCGAATATCTGTCGATACACCTCTTCAATCCATTCTTCAAAAACCACCGGTCTTCTTTCACCCCCAAACTAAGGCGGCTCCTTGACCCGATCACCAAATACGACCCATTCCCTGTGCCCAGCAGTTGAGGATGGTGGCACGGGTGGGTTGTTTTTTCAGCATAGCCTCTGCTTATATTTCGTTATAGTTATTTTCCTTTTTCCGTCTCGTTGAGTTTTGGTGTCGGGTGTGCGGGTCTGTGGCGCGGGCCTCTCCCGCGCGCCGGCCCGCGGGCGCCGCCGTGCCGCGGCGCCCGGTCGCGCTCGCCGGGCGTCCGGGCAATTGCCGCGGCGCCGCCCCCTT
>VALG01012438.1:0-12655 GCA_009835305.1 Ipomoea purpurea
TTGCCTTTTAATCTTTGTTTCTATTATTGGACAGTAAGACATGCCAACAGGATTTTGCTTATTATTCTTTCTTATTCCTTTAATGCAGGCAGTCGTAGACTCAACTGTCTCTGAATTTGTTTTTTTTTTTTTTTTTTTTTAGGTTTTAAATGCATTACATTTGTTTGCAGAAAATAATTCAAACAAATAGAATTCATAAAAGTTTAATAGATATATGTTTTCACATGTAAAGCAGAAATCTATATATATTGTGGAAGCAGAATAGAAATCTAATAACAAATAATTATGAAATAGAAATAGAAACAGAAACATAGTTCATTTTACATGAGTACACTGACCTAGAAACAGAAATAGAATTATAAATAGAAACAGAAACATAAATCATAGAAATAGAAACAGAAACATAAACATAGAAACAGAAATAAATAATTTATGCAATATATAATAACCTAATTTTACAGTTTAGATAAATACATAGACACAAAAATAGATTATAACGATAAAACCAAAGATTACATGTTTTTTGCTGTAAATCTCCTCAATAGAACTGACACCACTTGCTTAGAAGGACCACCACCAGTAGAAAACCAACACCAAGCATAGATGAGGAATCAATACACCTCAATGGGGTAGAGTCAGCTGTGAAGCTACTAAAAGAACACAACAACAGAACATTTAGTGATTAATTAAAAAACAAAGATAAAATTGGAAGATTTTATAGGTACACTGACCTGCTCTTCAGTGCAACAAACTCCTTACAGGGGTGAGAGAAAAACAACTGAGTTGCATCAAAAGAGCTGCAAATGCGCACTTCACCATCTGGCAAACATAAAGATTAAATAAGTAAAGGAATTATGTGTGCAATAAAGAGCTAGTGTAACTTACTGTCCATAAACTTTGCCCTGCAGAGTTGGATCAAAAGTACCACTGGATCAGCAACATTTGTATTGAAATAAGGAATAAGTTGATCCACATGGTCATCCCAAAGTGTGCACTTAATATGATTTTTACTGCACACATAATTGGAAAACAATATATTTAGCTTGTAATATAGCTGTAAGTTCCTGTAATATATAAGAACCAAAATAGAGAAACAAAAATTACCTCATATCTTCAAGCACAAAGTCTATGAACCTAGTTTTTCTGTCACGTATTACCTTCTCTAGTGGGGAATAAATCTCAACAATTCGACCAATCGCATCTAAAAACATAGGACTACGTTAATAACACAATGACAAACTTTTGTTTGTTTGTTTTAAACAAACAATTTCAAGAGTAGAGTTTTGATTATCAAACCTTACCCATCAACACTTTCTCATGAACATCTTGTTTTGAAAGTATGGCAGGGAAAGTCTTGAACCGAAACATAGTTTTAGGGAAATGATACGCTTATAGTGCTTCACAATGGTGTCATGCTTAAACTTGATCATATAACGCAAAGTGCTTGTTTTGTATTTGAAAAAGTTAGTGATACAAAGGAAATTCCTAATCCCATAAACATTCCCCTCCTGAATTCATTCCTGTATTTGCAAACAATGTCCTTAGGTATGTGTTACGTGGATAAACACACCCTACATTTCAAAACAACCAAAACCACATAGTTAGAACAACCTAGAAACAGTTAAAGAGGGAGAGAAAAAAATTGAAGTAGCTAATGTAGGAATAACACACCTCTTGATCATGAAATATGCATTCTTGACTTCTTATGTTGTTTTCTCCCTTTCTTCAGTGACAACATAGTTCCTTACAAAACGGAGCATAATAGCCTTGGTAGTTAGCTGTGGATGGGAGGTCTGCACCAACAATGAATTGGCCATGGCCAGACATCCTGTAGAGCTACTTACTGGAATTACAATCGCTTTATGGGCGGGATTACTTCAGAAACTTGAATTCTATTTTGTTTTCCTTTTCTCTTCGATTGGTGGTAGAACATGTCTCAATCTGTATGTATATATAGCCGCGGAGATGATAACCTCTTACATATTATTTATTAAAAAATGTATAGACATCACAGTATCCCATACCTAAAGACTTAGAAGACACGCATACTATCAAGAGACCATACATCTACAAACTCTAGAATAGGCCAACATCCTAAATATTAGCCTACAATCACACGTAAATCTGATATTTTGATTTGAATACAAATATAAGTTGAAAAACAGCGGGGACATTAGCTGGATTTGAGGAAAAAAAAAATAAAATAATTTGACCTGCAAAATGGTGTAAGTTTTTAGTGGCGGAAAATGGAGCCATTGATTGCTGATAATCTTGTTGCTTATATATATAAGTATATATAATATATATATATATATATATATTGTGTGTGTGTGTGTGTGGTGTGTGGTGTGTGTGTGTGTGTGTGTGCGTGTGTGTGTGTGTGTGTGTGGTTGTGTGTGTGTGTGTGTTGTGTGGTGTGTGTTGAATAAATTATGATCCTCATATGTAATAGCTCATAGACTACACAAGAAAGGTAAATCACAAATTCAAATTGAGTAAATTATGTTATTATTATCCAAATATGTATTGATATGGAATACAAGATCGCATGTTGTATCCCGAGTATAATGAAGTGTCATTTACGCTCATTGGTCATATTCGACCTGAGTGGTTGCAACATAAAATTCCCACTTGCACAATTAGATTTTTTGTTTTGTTTTGTTTTGGTAAAGTCCCTTAATCGGTTAAGGTCGGAAAATGTAAAGGGTGAAAGTATATGTCTTGACCGATCAATTAGGAGATGGAGTAACTAACCTCCCAACGCACGATAATTGTATGATTAATATGTCAAACTTATAAAGGTACACGACTCATTGCCCCTTGGTCGTCAAATGCACGTGAGCCACTGGGAGAGCATGTTGAAGGATCAACACGTGTCCCGAAATCTCCTCTATATATAGAGCATACATTGCACTTAAAATGGGGAGGAAAGATCGGCAATCACCAGCTTTTAACTCGAATCTCCGATCATCCCATAGTACATTAACATCATATTGATAACAATTATCTAATTACTTTACGAACATATAATCAATAATATCGTTAATTTGTTTTATTAAGTTCAAAACCTTTGCATTTACACTATTATGTACTTCGTATCTAGGTAAATTTACTCTATCTTATATAATAATTAACATACTACATACAATGAGATAAACTGCAATCTCAATTTGACTAAATTCAATATATTCTAATCTAAAAAACATAATAAGTCTCAATCAAAGTTATATCTCTTATTTATGTCCATGTTTTTTAATGCTAATCATTTTATACATGTGCTTTTAGAGTTGTACTATTATATAATTTTTTAGACAAAAATACCCATACCGTTATAACTTCCGCTATTTTTTCTATTATGTTACAATGCACATGCATTCACCATATATATTCTTATATTCTTTAATGGTAATAATATTTGTAGACATTATACATTGAATTATTATAATAAATAAATTTGGATTTCATATAAAATTTAATAAGTAAAAATTTGTTTTTTTTTTTTTTTTGAAAGACCAAGGTGGCAATTTATTCAAGATAATGCCGAGATTTGTGCTGGTGGATTCGCATCCCAGTACATAGTTTGAAGTTTTGACTATAATGAAGTAGCTAAAGCATGTGCTAAATAGTTTTCTGATCTAGGAACAAAAACAACTAAACAAGAAAGTAAAGAATTAATTAAAATTCCTACAACCCATCTATTGCGTAGCCAAACATATGATCGATCGGTACGAGCTGGAAGTAGTTAAGATATTGTTGACCGTTAAAAGGGTCCGTGAGTAGTTTCAAGCTTTCCTCTGCCACGATCCTTGAGCCAAGGAAAAGCTTCCTTGCATGCCAATGCTTTCCGCCATAAGAGACGAGGAAACAATTTGAACATGTGTGAAGACGGACATAGCAGAGATATATTGTTCGTTTCTATCCAAAAGAACTGCACCTACCGAGGCCGTATTCGTGGCCTGGTGATAACTCGCATCCACATAGCACCTGCGAGTGAGTTGCCCCAGCGTGGCCATGACTGCATTGGTGTGGGGCGGTGCGGCACTGCATTCGGTTCCACGGTGCACGGCGCACCATGCTTGCATCGTGATGGTGGCCGTCCTTAGTGTCTTTTTCGGCATTGACATATAGGCGTCCCAAACGGCATTGTTTCTTGCTCTCCAAATATGATATAAGATTGCAGCTGCATACACCAGACCATCAGTGTCCAAATTATCCAAAATCATATTAAACCATTCATTAAAAATATTCGTCTGGATAACAGGGATTGGGAGGCTAGCTTGCCCCCATACAGCCTTGGCATAGTCACACGTGACCAGGGCATGCATGATATCTTCATATAACACTCCACACATAGCACAATTAGGCTCAATATCAACTCTCTTGTTTCGCAGATTCATAGTAGTGGGAAGAATGTCACTTAAAGCTCTCTATAGAAAGGTTTTCCATTTTGGGGGGATTTTGAGCTTCCATAGCACTTGCCATAATACTTCGCCAACAAAAAGCTTGGATTATTCCCAAGATGTGCCTCTGAGAAAGTTCTTTTGGATAATACCTGGCCTTATAAATACGTGCCACTAGGGATTCTGGCCTTGTGAGTAAACGTCATGCCTGCTTCCCCAACATTGCCAAATTAAATGCCCTGAGTTCCTTAAAACCCAAACCTCCATACTTCTTAGGGATGCATAATTTATCCCATGCCTTCTAATGTATTCCCTGATTAGTGCCTGAGTTCCACCAATACCTATTCATGGTCCTCTCAATAGAAGAAACTACATTCATAGGGAGTAAAAAAACACTCATTGAGAAGGTAGGCATAGATTGAGCCACACTTTTCAATAATATTTCCTTACCAGCTTGAGAGAGCAAATTCTTATTCCACGAACCAATTCTCTGTTTAATCTTTTCCTCAATATACGAGAAACTGCCTTTCGATTTCTACCAATAAAAGACGGAAGCCCCAGATATTTACCAAAATTCGGGCTTGCAACACTCCCCAGTTCCTGTGCCACCATGCCTCCATCCTCTTCAGTAGTATTTTTGCTATAGCAAATACTAGATTATGATAGTTTTCCGCTTGTCCTGACAACTTCTCATATGCCGTTAGCATCCTTTTATCACACCTCCTTCCTGCAAATTGGCCTTAAAGAACAACAGACTGTCATCCGCAAAGAAAAGATGAGATATTGGGGAGCTCCCCGAGCCACTCTACATCCATGAATACTATTATTCAATTGTGCCTGTTGCAACATCATAGGAGAGTTCCCTCTGCACAGATAATAAATAGATACGGAGACAATGGGTCCCCTGCTCAATCCACGAGTAGGTGTAACTGATCAGTACGAGAGCCATTAATCAAAAACCTGTACGATACAGTAAACACACATAACATAATCAAATCCACCCATTTTTTATCAAAACCCATGGCCACAAGCATCCCAAGTAAGAACAACCACTCCATTCGATCATATGCATTTGCCATATCTAATTTTAGTGCAGCCCATCGAACAGCACCACACTGTTTCCTGTGCAAATAATGGCCAACCTGTGATGCTATCAAGATATTATCCGTTATAAGCCTATCGGGTATAAACGCACTCTGGGAATCCGATATAATCTCATCCATCAAGGTTTCATTCTATTATCATTACCTTTGCCATTACCCTATATATCACATTGCTCAACGCAATTGGCCTAAGATCAGATACTCTTCCGGGTTTTGCTTTTTCGGGATCAATACCACATCCGTTTCATTCAGAGTTGCTGGGAAGCTGCAATTATTCAAACAATTGACTATAAAGGATGACATATCCCCCCTACCACATCCCAAAAATGTTGATAGAAGCCTGAATTCATTCCATCCGGGCCTGGTGCCTTATCAGGATACATAGAAAAGAAGCAGTTTTGACCTCATCGTTAGTGAACGGCCGATTAAAGACTCATTTTGTGCCAGAGTGACACGCGGGCAATACGATTAAAGAAATTTTCCCCATTCCCGGGTTTCCCAGAGACAAAAAATATCTTGGGAAGTCTGCAAAACAATATGAAGAAATCGCGCCCACGCAGTAGAAGTGGTCTACTATCCACTTCCCCTCTGCGTATCTTCGGCTGCCACTCTTAAGTTACCTTCTTATATGGTAGGTCAATACGTATATTTTTCGGCCTCCCTCTTGTGACGCATTGAGACAGCATAAACCGGTGTGTAATGACTGCAAGGTTTTTGTGTACTGTAGCAGTTCTCGCGGCACCTTGAAAAGACTCCTGAAGTGGATGTCTTAGCTCGTGGTGTCTCCAAAATGCATCCTCCTGTCGTCTGCTGTTCTGGCAAATTCGTTCCTCCAAAGACCGGAATTCAGGGCTACGGGAGGCTGGATCCGTTTTTCCTCATCAGACGCACGTGCTCAGCTACTCGGTATTCCGCGAAAACTCATAGATAGTGGTTTCTTTGCGGAGATGTATTGAAGTCGCAAAACCTGTTTGATCGCGCGCCCCCCCCATCTTCGACCAAATAGTAGTAAGAGCTGAATCCTCTGAAGAGTTCTAATACAGAATTATCAAATAGCAATACCTGCTAGATGCCTAACCCGGTTAATTGCTATTTACAAGGATGTTCATTCCTTCGCAATTATCTTCCACATGCATGTGCTCTTGCTCGAGGTGATGTACTGACGACTCATCAACATGTAGTCTTGTGATGCGTGGTTACTCGCGTGTTATACATGACAGGAGAGACCCTCTCTTGAGTCTCCTAAGCGCGCCACCAGCACATCCGTCGCTAAGGACTTGATGAAATCCTGGAGGACTCTAGGTGATGAGGCGTTAGTGTATATAGAGAGCTGTTCCCTACTTAATGAAATACCAGGAACCTGTATGCGGAGTATAAAGAGCATTTGAGTAGACTCGTGCGTCGCGGAGGTTCAAATATGCAAATAAGAAGTCTTGCGCTCAGTGTACAACCGAAAGAAGACAAAATAATTTTTCTCTGTATGCAGAAAAGGCCGATATTCCTTTTGTATCCAAAGATACGGCATGCCGTTCCTTTGTCCCTACATTTCTCTATGTGTTATTATACGGATATTCTGCCCCTAAAATGTCCTTATTGCATTTAGCCCATCTGGGGAGGTATACTGTTTAGGTGTGCACTACATGGTCATCGTGAAATTTGGTACATCCCCTAAACTTAACCGCGGTTTCAGAGTAAAGAGAATGTGCTATGCATAGGAGATTAGCGGATTTCGGTTTACGCGCTCAGAGTCTCTTCTGTGTTGTGTCTGATATATGAAAGTTATAGTGCGCAATTTTATATAGAAAATCCTGCGCTCTCCAACTTGTACTCAGTTGCAAGCTTTATTGATTGTAACTGACCCAAGGTCCAAATGCCGGTATAGATTTGATTATAATGTTTTCCTATTGCGTAGCCAAAGATCTCATTCATCGTCTCCCACTGGCCGGCTGTGCCAACCATAAAACCAGTCATTCCCATTTAGTGTAAGACCCCACAAATGCTAGGATCAAGTATCTCGATCTCAGAAGTTAACATCACCTACCCAATTGTAACTTGTATATAACACGATACTAAGAACTGAACAGAACAGAAACAAAATAGAATATAGATATTAATACTTACCTTCGTTCTGAGAAGAAACAAGAAATTGTTTCAAGCCACTCGTCCATATTTATTATACCACACCTCCTTCAGACACCTTACCAGTCATCTACACATCTCACACAAGTGAATAAAGTGACCATCAAAGACTCATAGTATTAAAGCATAATGACATCCGATAAACGTATCTTGTACATTTAGTGAAAACCGATCCAACCATAGTTATACATAGTCAAATAATATTGTACATAAAGAACTACGGCGAGATTATAATAAATGAGACAGCAAAAGTTCAGAAACACTTCAGAATTGATACTCTATTGGAATTCGTTATGTAGATCCACACCAAGGCCCATACGACTATCCCTTTCGAGGATGCTAATGGGGTATCTCATATGTTACGTGAACACTTACCGGGGCGGTACTAGGGAACCATTAGGGAATCACCCAGGAATCCCTGTTTGCAAGTTAATTTATGATACTAACAAGTCTGCGCAATACAAGGTACAAAAATGGACAACAATCATAATGTAGCGCTCCTTATGATACAACCACCAAAGACACTCCGCCAACTATCATCCGCCATCTCACGGACCGCTTAGACACGGCACCAGCTCCGCACCCCTGGCGTTACCGGCCGGCTAGTTTCCACCGGCGCTCCAACTATCCGACTCCACACCCGCCATCTGCCTCGCCACCATCTGTCGGCAGGTCGGTAATAACCAGCTCCCACCGACCGGTCAGGACCCTGAGACCCCCCCCTCCGCCTTCAGCTTCCGGCCCATAAACAAATATTCCTCCCACGGTGCGAATCCCTCGCTCCCGACAGAATTTGTATGAATGTCCAAAAGTCCACAAAAAATAGCAAATATTGTGCGTCGTTCATAATTGAAATTCCACCCAGCAACTCGTCTTATCTCCGTTTAAGTAAAATTCATACGCCTCCTCAAAGGTTTGTCAACGCCCAACGAAACCCTAATTCGATGAAATCTTCCATGGTGCATTATCAAGAACGGTCCATCAGAAAATTTGTTAGTTATTTTTAAAAATATAAATATAAATATTGGCTATCTGTTTCGCATCGCCTATAGAAAAGACTAGTATTGTAATATTACATTAAATAAATTGATCACTTTATTAGGGATGTCAAATGGGCCCTGCCCCCACGTCGTCGGTTTCGGGCCCCTAGCCCCTGTCGGGGTTGTCGGGCCTAATCGATTATTTAATATGTTTATTCTCCGGGTTCGTTGACCCTAAACCCTAAACTTCGGTGTTGTCAGGCTAATCGGGCGGGTTTTTAACCTTCTTATCTAAAATTAAAAATTGAAAGTGAATGCCCCATATTTAGAAGTAGGGAATGAAAAAACGGGACGCGGGGCGGGGCCCGAGGGGAGCGGGGTGCGGGAAGTATACTCTCCCCATCCTGCCATCCCTTCAACGGGAAATTGAAAATAGTCCTATCTGTACGTTCCCCGCGAAATTTAGGCGGGGACGAAAAATCCCTGTTCCTCCATCATTTTTAGTCCAAATATTAGATTATGTATAGTTAAATTTAGAAAAAATTAAACTTAAAATATATATATATATATATATACTATATATATATATATATATAGTAGTATACTATATATATATATATATATATCATATATATATATAGTATATATATACGGTGGCTTGTGGGTCGCACTGGTATCCGGATTGCTCCCCTTATATGGGGAGGTCTAGGTTTCGAGCCTGACAAGTGTAGGCATAGGTTGTATGGTATCCCCCTTCTTTGTATATTAAAATATATATATATATATATATTATATATATATATATATTGCGGACAACACCAATAGTTCACCAAAATGCCACCATCAACGTTAGGTAAATACCCCCTTCCTTTGTAATTATATAGGCCCGGGTTCAGGTGCAGTCTTACGGTGCGACAACACCAATAGTTCACCCAAATATGCAACCATCAAAACGTTGAAATACAGCCACACAAACAGTAGTATAACAGAGCGCCTGCATCATCAATACACACACCATTAGGTGAGAGTAAGAACACGCATACACTATTTCGGGGTGTGTATTTTTGATGTTTATAGCATTTCATTGGGGTGTTCTTTTATTACACGGTTGTGCATATTGTTAACACTGTTGGGTGTACGTTCTGGAATTTGACACCTATTGGAAGGTGGTGGTGTATTTTGTGAATGTTTTAATTACATTTCTGGGTGTGTTTTATTACACGGTTGGTGCATATTGTGTAACATTGTGGGTGTATTCTGGAATTTGACCGCACCGCGCACGGTAAGACCCCGCCCGCATAATGAGTGCTCTTTTATATATATACTATATATATGATATATATATAATAAATAGTATATATATTTATTTATATACTATATAGTATAGTATTAATATAATATATATATATATAGTATTATATTTATTTATTTATTTATTTATTTATTTATTTATTTATTTTTAATTGTAAATAATTATTCCACTATATGTACGTTTAACATCCATTTTTTATAATAAAAGAATAATTTTCAATAATTTGTGTTGTTTGAACTAGGGCCTTTTTAATTTCAGGTTAGTTCTTAATCGAGCTATCGAACTAACTCGTTTCGGGCCATAATTCTATCATTTTGTTTAATCGATTTGGTCCATCCGATTCAGAACTAAATTAACGTCCCTATCTTTTATAATATTAACATAGAAAGGTTAAGGCACAATTTGTAATTGTAGACCCCTACTGTCCTATCATAAAGTACAATTCGAACCATTGGTTCGGGTGGTGGGTTAGATTTTATAGTAAAGTTTGCATTAAGATTTAGCAAAAGATAATAATTGTTGAAAAGTAGAAAAGAAAAAGCGACGCAAATTTAACATGTCTTCCACCCCTCGTCGTTCCCAGTTCCCCACTCAATTCTCTCCTCTTTGGCAGATCCCAATGCATGTATGCAGTAATGCTTGCCTGCATATCAACGTACTCAAGTGAAAAATCTTGACTGATGAAAGCGCCTCAAAGATGCCATCCATTAACCAGGTGAGTTGTGAGGCCCCATAGACTTTCCATGTCTTCTACTCCCATCATTGCCAATCTTGGCACTCAAAGACAGAGAGAGAAGCTAATAAATGGATGGGGAGAAGAAAGGGTGTGGTGCCGTCAGGCTCTGTTTGGGAGAGCAGGAATTAGACTTGATGAAGTCAAAGGTGGGATAAAAGTCCTTATCAACACTTCCAAAACTGAAGAAGAATCTGAAAACCCACAAGAAATTGATGCCCAAAATGCTGCCTTTTCTCCCCCTACCAATGATGGTGTCCATGAAGAAGATGGGAAATCCAATGTGGGCCCAAAACCCAGCCCTGTGGAGGCAAGTGGGAAGAGGAAGACTTGGAAAGCTGAGAGCTTTGAGGGAACCCCAATCCAGATTGCCAGGAAAACAACAAGATCTGATCTCACCAAGAGTTTTGATGAGGAGAAAGTTCAAGGAATTGGGTGTGAAAAATCCAATTCAGAGCAAGAAATCAAGATCCCAAGAGGGGATTGAAAGAAGCTCAGCTGAGAAACTAAAGTCAAGATCTGGGCTGCAGAAACACAAAGTGAAGTCCTTGTTGAATGACAGTGGAACTGAGAAGAATTCTGAAGTAAAGAGGGTTAAATCTGAAAACTCACCTTTCTCTGCATCCAGTAAACACAGATTCAGCATCAAGCAAGGATTTTGATGAGAATGTGAAGAGCTGTGAGGGTGTAGATGAACCCAAAGAATGCAACATTTTATGAAAGTAAGGTTGTTCAAGGTGGAGGAGGCAATAAGGTTGTTGATGAGTCCAAAAATAAGCTTAAAGAGTGTTTGCCCAATAATGAGAAAAAACCAACTGAGGTTCAGAAAACAAAATCTGTGAGAATTCTAAAGAACCAAAAAGTAGCCATTGATCTGGTCAAATCTACACCGTAAAGTGGAAGGGGATGATTCTGATAGAGACCAATGGGAAGAAGCTGAAGAGAAACCTGAGATTAAGGTTGAGAATAAGAATGTTGTTAAGGAAATCAGTGCATCATCAGAAAAAGAAAAGCCTAAAAACATTGTGGCAGTAGAGAAGAAGCTTCATCATAGCAATATAAGAGCTGTGCCCATCTCACCCAATAGAGAAGAAAACAGCCTTCCCAAATCACAGGCCATGCCAGAATTCACCCCACTCCATCAAGAACCAAAACCAGGTTACCACACTTGGGATCTGAATGATGATTCTTTGAAAATAATGATAATATAAAAAACCAACAATTTTAATTATTTTGATTTATATATTCACAACTTGGGATTTTAATTATGTTATTTTGGTGCTTCTCAGTTCCAGCATCAGAGGAATCCCATAAAACTCATAGACCTCACAGCAGACTGCAGAGCTATGGTAAGTTATCAATTTTTTTTGGAACTGAGTTATTTGAGTTCAAAAAGTTGCTTCAATGTACAAAATTTCATATTTTTGGATCTGATTTGTTATCCCGGTTTCTGAAAATATTTCAGCTGATTTAGTGATGTGGAGAGATTAACGAAATCAGCATTTGTGTTTGGGTGTTGGAACATTTCTGATTATTTCATCTTCATATGTTCAAGACTTTAATGTGAGGTTTGAATCTTTCACCCAAATATAAAAAATGAGAGCTTTTTTTCTTATGGAAGCTAAAAAGGAAAGAAAGTTCAAGGCTCAATAGCCTAACTTTATTCGTTTTAACTTTCACAGCATGACTTCTGTGCTTTCATACATGGGTCTAGTATATCTTGCTGTATTTTCACATTCAGATCCTTTTTTCACAGGTAATTTGATAAAACAAAGTTTACTGTTTTGTAGTCTTTCCACCCATTTAGTTCTCTAACTTTATATTTCTATATCTTATATTAAAAAAAAAAAAATTTGAAATAGGGGAACCAATACAAGTAGGCGAGACAAGTGATTATGTTGTTGGAGAAGATGAAGCAGTCCGGGTAGTAAAATTCGTACTCCCTTGCATAAACGAGTTCCTCTTGAATATCAGAGCCTTATTCTCCT
>VALG01012439.1:0-22297 GCA_009835305.1 Ipomoea purpurea
TTCATTCTCAAATCTTGAGAGTGGAAATTTTTCCTAAATTAGGAAGAGATGCAAAAAGTTGGATTTCTCCACTATATCTGAAATGTTGATTCGAAATTTTCATTTTAAGGTTAACTGAGTATTCAAATTTTTCAAATTTTTAAGAAAAAGAAAACTGATGTCTACATAGGAAAAGCCGTGTGCAATGAAAAATGCAAGCACGGTTTGGGGAGGGGTTTTGAATTAAAGAAAGTAAATTTATTCCATTTTTGACTTTCACAAAAACATTATCTACTCCATCCGACTAGTTCCGGGTTCGAATCCCGGGCAACCCACTGTCATATTTGAATTCTGTGGATAGAATTCTTTTTTTATTTTTGCAATCCGCTTTATTCGTTTCCAAAAATTAGAATAGATCCAGATAGATATTGGTTGACACGAGCATATAAGTCATGTTATACTGTTGAATAACAAGCCTTCCATTTTCTATTTTTTTTTAGAAAATTCGTGTGCTTGGAGTCCCCCTGATGATTAAATAAACCAAGAATTTACCATGACTGCAATTTTAGAGAGACGCGAAAGCCAAGCCTATGGGGTCGTTTCTGTAACTGGATAACCAGCACTGAAAACCGTCTTTACATTGGATGGTTGGTGTTTTGATGATCCCTACTTTATTGACCGCAACTTCTGTATTTATTATAGCCTTCATTGCTGCTCCTCCAGTAGATATTGATGGTATTCGTGACTCGTGAACTGTTTCTGGATCTCTGCTTTACGGAAACAATATTATCTCTGGTGCTATTTTCCGACTTCTGCAGCTATATTTTACACTTTTACCCAATTTGGGAAGCGGCATCCGTTGATGAATGGTTATAACGGCGGTCCTTATGAACTAATTGTTCTACACTTCTTACTTGGTGTAGCTTGTTACATGGGTCGTGAGTGGGAACTTAGTTTCCGTCTGGGGTATGCGCCCTTGGAGTTGCTTTGGCAGTACTCAGCTTCCTTGTTGCAGCTGCTACCGCAGTTTCTTGATCTACCAATCGGTCAGCGGAAGGTTTTTCTGGATGGTATGCCTCTACGAATTCTCTTGCGTACTTTCAATTTCGATGATTGTATTCCAGGCTGAGCACAACATTCTTATTGGCACCCCATTCATGTATGTTAGGTGTAGCTGTGTATTCGGCGGCTTCCCTATTCAGTTGCTATGCGATGGTTCCTGCGTAAGCTTTTTTGATCAGGGACAACCACAGAAAATGAATCTGCTAACGAAGGGTACAGTTCGTCAAGGAGGGGAAGAATTGATAATACGTGGTCGCTGCTTGCAGGTGGTTTTTTGGCCGATTGATCTTCCAATATGGTAGTTCACAAAAGGACTCTCGTCGTACACTTCTTTTAGGCTGTGTTGCTTATAACGGTATCTGGCATGCTTTAGTATCAGCACTATGGCATTCAGATCCTAAACGGTTTCAATTTCAACCCAATCCGGCTAGTGATAGTCAAGGCCGTGTATTTGAATACTTGGGCTGTATCATTACCGTGCTACCTTCGGTTGGAAGTTATGCGATGACTGTATATGCTCAATGCTCATAACTTCCCTCTGACCTATGCTTGCTAGTCGAAGCTTCCACTCACAAAATGGATTAATAAAAAAAAAAAAAAAAAAAAAAAAAAAAAAAAAATGACTCGGTCCGTAGTTATAAAGGAGTTTTTGAAATAAGGCGAGCAATAACTTTCTTGGCTTCTTAAACAAGGACTGGGTACTTGCTCCCTTATTTCTATTTATTTTTTTATTCATTTTCGATCAAAAAATTATATGTTTTTCTTTTTATTAAGCTTAACTAAGGTAAAGAAGAGATAATAATTGATCTTATCTATCCAATTGAATCTCTTTTATTTCAAATTTGAATAATTGTTAATTTAAAAAATAGCTCTGAAAAAATGTCGATTTGATAGATATTTTTTTTTTCTCAAAATAGGAAAAATTCTAATAGAATAGAAATTATACTGAATATAGTAATACTCGTAATTGTTTAGAAAAGAAATGAAAATGAACGAAATAGTTCTGGGGGCGGATCTTTGTAGCCCCAAGTTGCGATTGCAAGGGCGGGCGATTCGTGAATCCACTGATGGCGCGGGTTCACATTCCGCGTCGTTCGGGGCCTCGGTTTTACTTAGGATGTTAGGCGATTCTGTATGTGAGCTCATAAGAATAATGCAAATATATGGAAAAAATATAACTAGATATGTTATGATATGGATCTGTAATGTTTATGTGACATCAATTCGTTATGTATGGGATGAGATTCAAGGTTCCTTGATTGCGTGCATCCAGTGGAATTGACCTACGATTCGCCACATTATGAGTTGGCGCTTTCACCACTCAGCCATGCATGCTTACGGACCCTGTCACGTGCCAACTCCCGAATATTAAAAATAATCAAATAAATTAAAATAACATAATCATAAACTTAAATAACAGTAAATCTTTAAACTTTAAAATAACAAAAATCATTAAGTTAATAACAGTAAAAATATTCAATTAAAATAGTCAAATTTAAATAACATAAAAATAAATTAAATAACATAAAAGAAGAATCAAATTCAAAATGAGATGGAAATCTCGGGGGGCTGAGGTCTAATTGCAAAGAGAGCAAATCAAGACGCCAAAAAAGACCAATCAAGTTCTGTTTTTGATTGAGAGAGATTAATTGGGAGAGATAAAGAATTCTCCTATTTCTAGATTCGTGGACCCCAATTCAAATTGCAGGTGGACTCCTTTAATTCACATTTTTTCCACAAGAACGTTTCTTTCTAAAAACCTCCTTTGACCCACGAACTTTACGGTGATTCTTATTCTCACGCAACTTTCCAGGTTAAACAAGCAATCGTTTTCACGACAGGGGAGTAAATACTCTTTGTAGTAGGGTGACTCCTACTTATCGTATTAACACTCGAATATTGGTCGAAAGAAAAACCTATATTTGACAGGTGTTTCTTCCTATCCTATGAATTCACTGACCCCAGAAATGATCGATTGGAAGAAGCCTGTTGGGTGCTTCCCAATATCAATCAGGTTGATCTGCTTTCGCTTCCGTTCTTCCAAAAGGAAAACGATCTCCTGAGAGTTCTTTCCCTGAAATCCGGAAAGAAGAAAGGTACCTGGGGGTATCTCTCAAGTAGGACACCCCAAGAGGAAAAATTCTGTTGTTAAGGATAAGTTCTCTTTCCTCCCTCCTCCCTCTCCGATTGTTGTTGATTTAATTAGTGGTCAAGTGTTTATTTTGAAAAATGGGCGCGCTTTATCTCTGGCAAGCGACCGATTTTGGGGAATGTTATAATTTACATATAATCTCAGTGTCAACATACTATTAGATTTCCTACATTTGTTATATATGAAGAGAAACTCACTGATAAGGATAGCACAGAAACATCCCTGGTCACTTCCAACTCTATTCCTAGCTATCAGGAAAAAACCTACTCTCAGAGGTTTTAGTTTATCTTCCCCTTTTGGATATCCCAGGGATAGGGCGAATTAGAACAATATGCATTAAGACTCCCACATGATTTGAATATGATTGAAGAATGCCCAACTGCCTTCTTCCAAATCGTATCATTTTCCATGGGATCTCCAGGTGGTATTTCTTCAATAGGTATAGGAAAAATGTCCATACACAACCTCCACTCACATGACGATGATGAACATATAGGTCTCATTATATTATGCTTATCTCCCCCGATACTCTTACTTTCCGAAGGCGTACTGTGTGAGTTCCTCGCACGGCCGCATTTTGGGACAAAGCGGTGGGGTACGTAATATATGGACCGGAGCATGGAAGCTGCACACCCAGGTGGGGCCGATCGACACAAGACATATCCACGCATGTCCCCATTATCTCCCCTCCGGAAGTGGACAATACACTCAGAGTTCCTTGTTGGGAAACTCATCAGAATTGCAAAAGACAATCTCGCTGAAAATTCAAATAACCTAAAATTTCCCCGCTTTGGGTTAAAGGCGGCTCTCTTAGAAACGATGCAAGCTTGGGTCGAGACAAAAAGCGGATGTGAAAATAAAGAAGGAAATCCCCTGGAGTCTGCATCCTTCTGCCGGTTGCAGAGGTGACCCTCCAACCAACTAACGTGAGCCAGACAACCATGGTGAGGAGAGATTTCTTCAATCACTTATTTCCTTTCGGTCGGTTTATCTCCCTCTCAATATTCGCGAGGTCTCAAATATACCACCTGCACTACTTACGGGATATCCCTTGTTGTCACCCAAATGATCATGATTTAATTGTCGTGTTCTTGTAATTCATTTTGTATTCTTTTTTAGACATTTCTATTTCTGTGCAAATCCTCCTCCCGCCTTCAGATTACCAAAAATTATCAGTGTCATTTATGGACTTTTGTATTCGCAATTATATTACTTTTATGTTAATTTTAATTTGGTAAGTGAAAATAGATACAGATGAGAGATATACGAATTCATTTAATATTTGACTTCTTTTTATATATTTAGCGCGCTGCTGTTAGATTTTGTCTCTTATAATTGCATTAGTTAAATTCGTTTCTGTCTATTTTATATGTATTTTTTATAATTTAAATTTTTATGTTATTGTAATTAAATGATTTTATGTTTTTTAAATTTTTTTGAATCCCTCTGTTTGCTGGTTCTAATTTCTAATACTTCAGTGGTATTTGGCGGCACCAGGTGGTGACACATGGGGTTCTCCTGTTAGCCATCCCATGGACTGAGTGGTTTGGAAACTGCGCTCTCGCTCAGAATTCTTCCTCTTTATTACATTGGTGCGTGAAGTCGAGTACAGGTATCCCATAATCCAGTGTACCCTCGGATGGCCACGAAAATCGCGCTCCTGGCTGCTCATTGTTTCCACTGTCCATGATCAAGTATATCTAAAGTAAGCTCGAAACTTTTGATTTGAGTCCGCCAGCTCCGAACACGTAGATATTCCTCCCACATGCTCCCTTAAGTGGGATCATGTTAAGTATAATACCATTTGAATATCTTAGCTACTCTGATCATCAGTTGTTCTAGGATCATGACAATTCCAAAGATCTAAAGTTCTTTTTCTCTTGTAGTCATCTGATGTGCTTCAAAAGCCTTTTTTTCGAGGCCTCACCTTTCGCAGCCCCAACTAAACCATTAGGTAAAAGTTGAAAACGCTGATGGCGCGTGAATGTACAATCGGCATCTTCCAAGCGAGTAAGTTCTGTCTCGCTGCGGACATTGTCTCTTGAACACCTCGGCGGTCATAGTGCGTTCACCCATAATCTCATACCCGCCCCCATATTTACAATCGCACCCTTGTAGCTCAATTTCCGTGTGACTCGTTGAATAAGTAGAGTCTACCTTATTTCACTGTAATCATTTATTTGTTTTTATCTCTCATTGACCAACTACCCTCATAGATAAAGGTTTCTAATATCTATGTGAAAGTACTACTTGGTATTCAAATTCTCAACAGGGTAATCATTAATTTCTATTCGTATTCTGTCCGGTAGGTAGACAGCTTTTTGACCTATTTTTAGAAGAAGAACAAAGGTTTATTATTCTATCCATAACACTCATATTTTATTAAATTCAGTGTTTCGTTTTCTTAGTTGCGGCCTTAAATGGGAAGGCCCCTATCTATATTTTTTATTAAATCTCACAATTTTCGATATCCTACGAGATATATTCATTTTTACTACTAGAAAATGTGAAGAATGTCAATAGCTTAGTAATCGAGATGTGAATTAAATCCTTCAATTATCTAATATTTACTGTTTCTTTTCTCGGCTTTCATGGATTATAGTTTGATACTAAAAGAATGCGTGGAAGAAAACCGAATAAAATAAATTTAATCTCAATTTCGAAGAATGTGTGGATCAATTCTAAAAAATATCATAATTGTTAATGAATTTATGCAAAGGGAGTAAGCAGATACGCTCCTCTACCAATTGTTACAATCCAAATCCGTTACCCTTATGTTTCTGAAAATGGGCTGGAAGTTCTTTTTTTTGAGTAATTAGACTGACGTTTGAAAGAAAAAGTGGTTATTGCTCCCTTATTTTCAAAAACTACTCCTATCACTTACGACCGAGTCCTTTATCCATTTGCTAGATGGAGCTTCGATAGCCGGGCTAGGTCTAGGAGGGAAGTTATGAGCTTTAGTTCATGCATAACTTACCATACCAAGGGGTTTAGCACGGTTAATCGAATATTCAGCCCAAGATTAATTACACGGCCTTGACTATCCAACTACGGGATTGTTGAATTGAAACCCGTTTAGATTGAGATGCCATAGTGCACTGATACCTAAAGCAGGTGCACCAGTTTCTGTGTAGCTTGAGTGTAACGAACTGTGAGTTGTGAAATAGCATTGAAGACTCACGGCCATAAAATATCCTATGAGCAGTACGATATTATAATTTTGCCTCTGAACCAACTTAAATCGTGCGTACAGATTTTTCTGGTGGTTTCGCCTGATCAAACTTAGAAGTTACCAAAAACCAGCATAGCCATTGAAAATAGGGAGCCGCCGAATACACCCAGCTACACCTAACGATATGAACACTGCTGCATAAGAATGTTGTGCTTCACTGGAATCCATCATGAAATTGAAAATAACAGAGATTCCTAGAGGCATACCATCAGAAAAGACCTTCCCTGGAGCGATTGGGTAGATCAAGAAAAATGCAACGGTAGCAGGCTGCCAACAGGACGCGAGTATGCAACAGAATCCAAGGGAGCATACCCGAGACGGAAGACTACGAGTTCCCACTCACGCCCAATGTAACAAACTCACCAAGTAAGAAAGTGTAGGGAAAATGAGTTCATAAGCGACCCGCCGTTGTAGTAGACCAATCGTAAGGACATCAACGGATGGCGCGTTCCCAAATTGGGTAAAAGTGTCAACCTATAGCTGCAGAAGTCGAATTTAAGTGACCAGGCAGGCTGAATTATTGGTTTGCCTAAAGGCAGAGATTCCAAACAGGTTCACGAATCCATCAATGTGATCTCTGGAGGAGCAGCAAATGATAACGGAGAAGGAAACAGAAGTTTTGCGGTCAATAAAGTTAGATCAGCCAACACACACCAAACCATCCATGTAAAGGACGGTTTTCATGCGGTTATCCAGTTAGCGAACGACCCCATTAGCTTTGGCTTTCGCGTGCTTCTCTAAAATTGCCATCATGGTAAATTTCTGTTTTATTTAATCATCAGACTGCCCGAAGACACCGAATCTAAAGAGAGAGGGATATAGAGAAAACGAAGACTCAGACATCGTTCCCAGACGGCCTTGCTATAATATTTCATTCATTGACAAAGTATTGCAGGCTATAACGTGGAATCATCAATAAGGATACTGCGCAGATTGGTACAACCAAAAAGGATACTCCATTAGATCTGGTCTATTCTTAATTTTTATGTGATTACGAATAGAAAAGCCGAGTTGCAAAATAAAAAAATGGAATTTCTATCACGAATTCAACATATGACGTGGGGTTGCCCGGGATTTCGAACCCCGAACTAGTCTGAGTGTGATTGTAGAATAACTGCATGTAGATAATTGCCCAGTGTAGTTTTTTTTTTTTTGATAAGATACCTGCGTGATGATGTTAGGGAACTATGCATTATCGTTACTTCAGTGCTATATTCTTGCATAAACCCATCGGGGCCTCTCGCTGTTTTTCATGAATATAGGGCACACGGCTTGTAATCGTCTAGTGATGATCAGACATCAAGTTTTCTTTCTTAGAAATTTGATAAATAGTATTGAATTTTACTGTAACGTCTTAACCCCCCCGTAAGATAAAATTACTGAAAATATATGTCATGGAGTTTTTCAGCATGATTTCTCCTGTAGTGGTCAGAATGTGGAATAGGCAATTCGAACAAATTCGCTCTGCTAATACCCTAATTTAGGAAAACTTTCCACCTCTCAAGATTTGAGAATGAATCCTAGTATTGGAATAATTCGCTGGGTGTACTATTAGAGACATACACAATACAAAAACACTCCAAAAATGCGAAGTTAAGACATGCCAGTCTGTTAATTCATGCGCTGCGACTGCCTCCCAATATATCGTTCAGAAGAAGCGTTTGGGAAACAGTATGATCGCCACTAGCAATAGTTATTATGAGCAGACAGTAGCAGAATGTATCCAAAAAGGGAGCTTCCGCATACCTTAGAAAGACCCCTTTGATAAAAATATCGCGTTCGATAGATATGTTTAACCTTTCTTAGTGTTTACGCCGGTAGGCCATTCTTAGAAGCTACAATTCGAGCTATTTATACAATTAATATACAGTACAGAGGAGACCAATCAAATAAATGAAATCCTCTTATCCTAATGCGTAACTCGGACCTCGGACTTTGAAGGTGTTTGGTTCAATTGATGACCAACATTCAGAAATGTTCTTTTCCAGCGGGGAACATGGAACTTGAGAACCGGCTATTGGTCTTCGTAAAACAGCATTTGGAGGCACTGTGATGGTGAACAAGTTTTTAAACATATTAGTAAATAAAATCATTGAGAAGGTAGAACATAATATAACTCAAGGTCCTCAAGGAATTGTTAGAACACCAAAACACCAAATGCAACACTCTGTTTCAATGGTTAGACTACACAATGTATACGTTCATTTCATTCCCACAATTGTATGCCAGATAAACTTAGCTTTCATCAAGAAACTCAAAATCAAGGGTAGCTGCCATATTTTCTAGGGGATCAAGTTTTGCTGAAACATATTTCTATTAATAAGGAACAAAAAAAATAGTAGACTTACATAACGAATGACTTTCCAGGGATTCTCGCCACTTGAAAGAAAACTTGTGGGTGACAAGAAGATTTTCTTTTAAGTGCCAGTGAAGTTGGGACTAGAGTTTTTCTCTTTTACCTGGGGAGGCAGTGCAAGCAAGACAAGACATACATCTATTCTGCAGAATTCCACAACTATGAAGTGTTTCTGTTTCAACTCTTCTGCCAGGATTGTACTTTGACCAATCTGTTCGTTAGAGTCTTTATTTACATGGTCCAAATCCTTATCACATGAAATCAGATGAGAATCATTTGAAGTTTTTTCTTGGACAGCAGCCTCCTTGACAGGGTTTGCTCTGAAGATCCAACTGATATTTCACATGGTTTTGTGTCAGCAAAAGAATCTCCACTATAATATGCAAGATCAGCAAATCTCGGAGAAACAGCTGTTGACATAGATCCACCTCCACTCTGTGAAAGAACTGCCATTTTCAAAACACAACCAAAATCAACTGCCAATTTTGATAGGTTGTTGGCAAAACAATCAACAGTCACCCTAAGAATTTACCATCCTGAACACTATAGAATTCATCATCACCATCAGAACCAACTCCTGTTTCCGGGTCAAACCACGATTCATTGTTTCCTGTTAAGTGAAACAACAGAATGCTAACAAATTTTAGAATTTTATATCAAAACCATAGTAATAATCCTAATATCCTTAAGAGATGAATTGCAGAAACCAATGAGCACTAACAATATGGCACAACAAATCTTGCAGCCCTAACAAGTGATTCCAATAATAGAACAACAATTTAAGGATCTTTTTAAATAAAAATAATAATAATAATAAGCCTTTAACAACCAATTAACCATGATTATTTCATTTTTTTTCAATTTTTCTTAGGAATACATGTGAACCAGACCAAGGCTTAGCAGAATACTACTAGAAACGAAATCGTAACCCTACTTTGTATCACCAATGAATCAAGAAAAGGTTAAACAAAGAAACCTAATTCAAACCACAACATTCGCCAAAAAAAAAATAGCTAAAATCAAGTTAACAGTAATCCGACTCGACTCATAGTACCTTGGAATGTCGGATTGCAATAAGACGAATTCGCGGAACCGGAAGGCTCCACTTTGCTGAGCTTATTGTTGGACAAAGAGCGGCCCCTTCCCACCCTCCGCCGCCGCTGCCGCCGTGGCTTGCCAAGATTCAGGCAACCAAATCCCGCACAACCTCTCGGAGTCGACCCAGAAGCTCCCATTCTCCTCTGACAGTGGAATTGAATGATGGTGAGACTTGAGAGGGAGCTCTGGTGGATCAATCACTTATATAAGTGTAGTGGGAATTGGGAAAGGGAAAGCAACTTCTGGAACAGGAACAAACCACTAAGATCAAAATTATGATTTCATCACATCATATCATATGAGATCACAGAGGAAATTGCATCGAGGAACAAGCAACAGAAAAGCGATTAAAGAAAGAAAGGGAATAATATAATACGGGTATTGGTCAACGACACAGGTCGTTGACTGTTATCGTGCCTCTTCCATCCGTGATCGTAGTGACTGGCACGTGTATCATTCCCGCGTTTCAATACGCGCCTACTTCGGTATCTACTTATATATATATAGTAAATTATCACAGAATTAAACGTGGGTTAATTGGGTCCAATTAACGAATAAATTCCACTACTGTGAAAAGAATTTTGGAAAGTTCTTGCCCAACTATACTTGTATATAAAAGTGTATTTAATTCGTTAATTTATGTTCATTGAAATAAAGATTTATTTTATATAAAATAGGAAAAATGGTCAAATAAGCCTTCGAATTTTAATTTAAAAGTCAATTAGGCTCCTAAATTTTTTAAAGGTGTAATTACACCCCTCAACAATTCATTTAAGTGCAACGAAACCCAAAAATGAATTAATGACCTGCTATCACAGGTTATTAGGGTTCAGGCCACCTTTCGATGAATTTTTCGGCAAAAAAAAAAAAAAAAAAAAGTAATCTCAAATCTGGGTCGATTGCTGGTCACTTTTTTTGTCAAAAAATTTGCCGGAAGATGGTCTGAACCCTAATGACCTGTGATAGCAGGTCATCAACTTGTTTTTGGGCTTCATTGCACCTAACTGAATTGTTGAGGGTTTAATTGAACCTTTAAAAAGTTTAGGGACCTAATTGACTTTTAAGCTAAAGTTCGAAGGCATATTTAACCATTTTTCTATAAAATATGGGGTTACAAAATTACATTTCAATTTATTTGGATTAGTTAGTTTTTTTTTTAAGTATCTGTTATATATTTTTTTAAAATATTTTCAGTTCATCTTTCATCACCGAAATTCGAATATATGATTATCTATTTGGAATGGTAATCGGGATGTCATCACATTACATGGTAGTTGACCGATTAGGTAGTATTAATTTCATAATTAATTTTAAAATAAAAGACAACTAACAATAAAAGTTCCAACAACAATATCAAACAATAGCAAGTTGTAACAGAATAATGCCAACAGGCAACAGCAGCAGATTAATTGCCTTTAAAAATTGATGTCAACAACAGCAAGATGCATTAACATCTTAATGCCAACCAACAACAATAATACAATGTCAACAATAGCAAGTAGCAACAACATGATACCAACAACAAAAATGAACTTTCTCTTAAGTAGAAAGAATACTATCTTCATGGACGGATTCAGAAGGAAGCACTAGTACAAAAAGGAACATAAGAGATTGACTTTTTCGTTACTGTTTTTAACAGAAGGGTAGAGTATTGTTACAAAAAAAAAAAAATTACGGTGACAAAATTGTAAATAGTTGAACAAGAATTCGCGAGTATTTTTAAATAAAACAGTCGTGGTTTAAAAATTATAAAAAAAAAATAAAAAAAAAAAAACACGGGTAATTTCTGTGACCGTTCCACTTAGAACAATTGCAGAAACTACATAATTAAAAGAAAAATAACCGCAATCATTCCCCTTAAAACAGTCGCTAGATCTTTTTTACACTACAAATAAATATACTATTCGTTCCTCTTGCAACCCTTCATTTCACCAACAACAATTTCTCTCTTCATGCTCTGCTCTTTCTCTATCAGGCTCTTCTCTTCTTCTCTTCATTTCACCATTTACCCTTCGTTTCTCTCTTTGTTCAGAAGGTAGCTGCTCGGAGCTTCAGAATAAGAAGAAGAAGAAGAAGAAACTCCGGTCGGTTATACATTTACCCTAACTTCCAACCCAAAGACTTGGGTTTGATTCCCTACTAGTTTACATATGTAAGTAAATAATTTTGGAATAAATTTAATATAATGAACGATAAATATAGTATCATTAATTAAACTAGTGTTTGTACCCGTGTGAATGAATATTAATTATAATAATTTAATTAAATAATATATAATATACGGAGTATATCATAAAAACAAAAATATTTTTTAAATTTCTATAGAACAAATTAGTTACTAACAATTAACATTGAAATTGTATTACAAATTATTGAAAACTTTTTTTTTGAAGGATAAAGTTGCATTATATTATTGAATGAAAGCAAACAATAAAGTCAGGAGGGACAGAGTCCCAGTACAGTGAACTAACCTGATCAAAGGTTGCTGAAGCAAGAGAATGAGCATGTAAATTTAAAGCTCTAGAAACTAAGCTAACAAAACAATATGGATGCACGGTGCATACGATGCACAGCATAACCATTGCACTTTGGGAGGGGCAGTATGGAAACATGACTATGTTTCGACAGTCTGCCAAAGCCCAACGCTGGCGATTTGTTCTCAAAATGCTGCCCAAATTAGTTTGTTAACCAATAAAGTTTTTGACATTTTGACTCGGTCAAATCATTAAAGTAGTCAAATCCACTCAATCTTGTCGAAATGTCCATTTACCAAACCAAGCCTATTTTTAAAGTGTCATTATCTGATTGGTTTAAATAACAAAGTGGGTCATTATTTTTTTTTATTCACTTGAATTCATTGGTACACGTGGCGGGAATTTATACTTCATGGGAATACATATAGCATTTTTCATTTTCGCCTAATAACACCAATTTTAACATTACTATTTATTTCCCAAATTTTAATAGTAATATATTAAATCTCCATCATTAGTACCACAAAATTCTCCGTAATTACAGCTTTCAACATTATTGAGTTAAATCCTTAATTAGTACCAAACATATAATAATATAAACTTTAACAATTAGTAGTTTCAAATCTTCAATTACAAATTTTATATTAGTAGTTAAATCATCATTTTAGTACAAGACAATAATTACAGATTTCAACATCTGTTCTTCAAATCTCTATCTGCCATCTCAAAGTTTCAAAATTAAAAGGTAATCCTGGTAAATTTCATTATCGTATAAAATTTAACATATAAATTATATTTATAACTTAATAAGTAACTCTATTTCTTCTAAATATTCAAAACACATATTTATTCATCTATAAGTGTGGGTACAGATTAGGCATGACCACGCCGGTTCGGTTCCGAAAATGGTCAAACCGAAACCGGAATCGAAAATGTTCAAGAACCGCCGGTTTCGGTTAGAACCGGCGGTTCTAACCGGAATTTCTATCTCTTTTTTTTTAAAAAAAAATTATGTTAATATTACACGTGGCCCAGTAGGCCACAAGGTCAGTGGCCTACTGGCCTTTGGGCAAGTTTTTTTATGTTTTTTTTTTTTTTTTTTTTTTTTAGATTTCCAAGGTTTTGGAACCGGAACCGTGCGGTTCCGTTCAAGATTAAGAACCTTAACCGGAACCATTATAGTTCGGTTAAGAATCGAACCGGGTAACCGTACGGACGGTTCCGGTTAGCACAGTCGGTTCCGATTCGAAGCGTAGGTTCGAACCGGAACCGTGGTCACCTCTAGTATAGATGCAGAGCGGAATACTTCGTCACACGCCCCATACTACGCGGATATAAAAAAATTCTCCCGCACTCATTACCAAATCAGGTAGATATTTTCTACTCATTAAGACGAAGATATAGGTAACTTTGTTTGGGTGAAGGTAGAATAGTTATCCCTAACAAACTACTACTATTCATCTAGCTTCCCCCTGAATAGCTATTCCTACAACTCCCAACGTTTCTGTTTCCGCCAAAACTCTATATTCTGCTTCGACATTAAGGATACTGTAATCTTACCACTAGAACACTTAAATTTAATCAGAAGTAAATATGCATATGCACGATACCAATTACCACGAACCATCATCAACGCTTTAGGGTGATGTGTGTGTGAGATCACAATTCACAAGCAGCTAAAAGAGATAATTCAATGCCAACTTGTGTGTTTCAAAAAGTATATAATCAAGAGTAATTACCAGTACCCATAACACGCATGAATATATCTACATACTACTATATTCTAAACAAACATAATATGGTTTCATTTTATAACCTACACTATATTATAATCAGCCTTACTAATGCATGTATGATCCATAGTATAGAAAAGGATATCACAAACACTTACACCTTACTAACAGTTGGTATTTTCTAGGTCCCAACTGTCCCACCAAAAGAGGTGCCTACAATTCAGCGAGGGGAAATTAGTCGTTCGTGGTGAAACCTGGGTACACCCAAAAAATACCTGTATTAAAACTTATTCAAATGTAAGCTGTGGTGAGAGGGTCTTACATGGGACTTCTGCTATATTGTTTGTTGAAATTAACGGAAATTCATCATCCCCCTCGTCAGAGAACCTTGTTGTGCGCCATCAGTCCCTTAAATGCTTCATAAACCTGATACTTGACCACCTATCCTTGGCACCAGAAACTACACAATTGCATGTGCAATTTTTAGGAATTTGCGCAATCTCTTCGTCGGTGGCCCTTTCCATGTAAGCTCTTATCAATGACATCTTTAATGCGACCTGATCCAGAGTACCTGATTTACCCATCCACCAGAGTCCCTTTAAATCCTTCTTCAAGTACTCCAACAGCCAGAGGTTTTGCCTGTAGCCAATCTAAAAGCACTACTCAACAAAACTATAAGTATCTCCTTTTGTTGAAGGACCATTGTGCTGAGTACTCCGGAGCTACATAATCCATTCACTTCACATAACTGTCTCGGTTCCATCCTGAAGGATCATAAAGCCCTTGCAATCCGAAATCCATTTCCTACATCGAAATCTCATCCAACATAATAACATGGAACTGAAATATGGTGCAAGATTGTGGGTGGCAACCCATGATGAAGCCAAGCAGTCCCTCTGCTAGACCTAAAACACGAATTCAATCTAGTTGGCCAATCCATATACTTGGAATTCCCATGCAACAGTGAAAACATAAAAGTTCCACTGGATAGGTGTTTATAGCCAACAGTTTTTTCTTCTTCTACGGCACCAAAGCCAAAAGAGGCACCAATTCGGATGTCTAAGCTCCCCTAACTCTATACATCTCTATCCGAAACAACTTCTCACCTCAACTTGCATAAGTATTAAGCCGTTTTGGTCGCTAAGTGCAGAACCATCAACGAAGAGCAGCTTTGTAAGTTGTTCCGATCCTGGTTGAGTTTTATGATACTCTCTGGCTGAAATTGTGGTGGCAATCAACAAATCTGCCAACTTACCTCGATAGTGGTTCTGAAACAACATAAACCTGGAGTAAGCCTGTGAGCTCTCCAATCGCTCAGACCAACTATACGAATCATCCCTCCCTCCCCCTACCTTCCCTTTCTCCTTTTCCAGAATTTGTAAAATACCAATACCACATCCCGATCCTATACAGTCGATGCAGCACGCACCAAACCCCAGTCAGCTATGAATAATGGCCAGAATTTTTCTTAGTTAATCCCCCACATTTCCTGACAACACACAAAGATGTAATTCCCACAAAAATCAAAATCCAGCGGTTATCCTAGCCCCGAAAGGAGGAAGCCTGCCCGAGAATCATTATTGGCCACCGAAACTTCTTGAGCCTACTCAAACTAGAAACTGGGAGGAGATATTCCAGAAACTTATTATCATTAAGCATCAATTTTCAATATAACGCAAATCATCCGAGACCCGGGGGAAATTTCCCCGGTTAATGATTTTGGACAAGTCTAGGGTTATAATAAGGCACCAACGCAAAAATTTTGAGGTAGGTTGGTACCAGAGAGTTCATTACCGGAAGGATCGAGGGTTTGCAAGTTGCCGGCAGTACTGCAAGGCCTCCGGGAATTCACCGCTGAGGTTGAACTCCGGAGATCCAAGCGGAACACGCGGTTCTCACGATCGTTCCAGCAAGTCACGCCGGCAAAATTGCAGATGAGCCGACCGTCGTGTTTGTCGAAATTCCAGAGACCCAAGTTGGAGGCAGGATCCTTCAACGAGCTTCCTCACACCTTTCAAGCACCCGACATCATCTTCAGCACAGCGATTCGCAAAAGCAGAAGGAGAAGCCACAGCACAGAGGGGGAGAATACGAATCGAACCATTTCAGAAGCTGTGGATTCTGAGAGGCGACTACGCAGTGGGAGAGGTTTTGTACAGAGTTGAGCTGGAGAGAGACATTGACTTTGAATTTTCCTATTTTGTAATTGCATGGAAATTCATAAGCTGTTAATTCAATGCTTTTGTAGGTTAGTGTTTGGTCATGGAGTTGTTAATGATAATTAGAATGGGTTTAATGTTGTTTGACTGGAGAGTTAAGGTTTGAGTGGGGTTTTCAGATCGTTAATTGAGATTAAGAAATATGGCGATGGAAGCTGCGGTCCACAGGATTGCAGGAAGGTCCGAAAATGGCAGCTTGAATATTCAAAGCCAGGCAAAGGCTTCATAAGTTACGAGTATTTTTTATTTATTTATTACAAAGGAAGTGGACATCACAGTATACAAATTATGCTTCAACTGAGATTCAAACTATCACCTTCCATTTAGGAAAGTATCTTGGTAAGTTCAGAATATTTAATAATTTCATTTTTTTTCTTCTTAACTTCTATTTTTCTTTTTTTACAAAGTGTACTCGTATTTGTTATATGTTTTAAAAAAATTTCGAATTCGAAGAATCAAATGTCCCAATTAAAATAGTAACAGATGTGTCATTGCAATTGTAAATAAGCACATTTAAATCCATATCGTACTTGACTAATCTTCGTTTGCACCGAGCGAGCTCAATTAAGGAACAAAGTGCTGGCCAAATTAATTTTTCCTTACGAGAGGGAGTTGAACTCCTGAGCTCTTAAGGATGAGAGTGCACGGGCACTCACACTAATCAACTGGATTTTTTTTAACATTATTTAATAATTTCTTAGAGCAACTTCACTAGTATATGATTTTTCTTGATTTTTATAGGTTCAAGTAGGAGAAAGAATGTCAAAAGACTTTATGGTTAAGCGACATTAAGTGACTATGAACATATACTAATGTAACAGGGTCAATGGTACTAAAAAAAATAAAAAATACGTAGTAATAAAGTAGGAGAGAATGAGGTAAAAGGAAAAAGGAGCAAATATCAATTTTGGCCATATGAATATTAATAAAAATGATAGTTTTAGTTTAACATGGTTAATTCTTACCATTTTTTATCCACAAACTCTTATTTTAGTATCAACTTTCATCTACAACTATTGTTTTAGTGTCAAAATTTCATTACACTGATTACCCTTCGTTTAAGATATGTCGAAATCTACAAATTTTAAAGGTATTTTCGTCATTTTTAACTGATCCAAATTTGAGCATTAATAAAATAGATTTAAATCATATGATTGATCTCGCTTTACAATTTTTTCTTCTCATTTTTAATTAACTAAACATGACAAATCACTGTACAAATAAATTTTACTGTTCTAAAATGTGGCAACATCCCCTTATTGGGATGCCCTAACTGCGCTTTGGTTAGCGGACCCGCCCCGCAGTCAGTTAGTACCCATCGGGACCACTTTCATTATGCGGATTGCCGAAGGCGCAACCGCGCAAGAGAGGACACGCTAGAACGACATCGTAGCGCGAAACGTTGACGCGACGTCGTACTACACCCCCCACTCCCCGCCCGCGCGCCTTCTCAGTTCTCGTTCCAACAACGGAGAGGCTTGCTCCCGCACCCGCACCGGCCTTTGTTCCAGCTTCTTCCACTCCAGAACGCGAGCGGCATGGATGAGACGAGGTAAATCACGTAAAAAACTGCGATATCAGCAAACCGTTGTTCCTGGATATGTGCTTGATCTGTATGATGTTGATTTGAGTACAGCGTATGTAGGGAATGGAAGCGTTGAAGGCAGCTTACGCGGAGGTAATTCTGAACACGATGAAGGAGGCAGCAGATCGAGTGATGGAATCGGAGCAAAAATCTCTCCGGATTGAGCAGGATCTCCAATCCACTAAAGACGAGGCCCTCCGATTGCTCCTTCACTTTGAACACATGATCGATGCCAAGGTTTTCCAAACTTTTCTCTCTTGAACTATTTGTTTGATTTTCATCTTAATGTGGTAAGCTTGCTGCAAATCTTCCCGGTATTGATCGTTATTACGGAAGAGACTGCTGTTTAGCCTACAAATTGCTCAGTCTAGATTCCAAACTGGAATCGTTACTGTATACAGTTATTTATTTGTTTGAGTTCGTATATGAAATGGATTTGTTTTAGACGCTGTGAGTGATTAATAGGGAGAGTAATGAGGTTGATGATTTATTCCCCCAGGAAGCTGAGGCTGAATGTCGTCCATAAATCAGCAGAGAAAGATTGATGAGCTAGAAGAGCAGCTTAATGAAGCAGAAGGGCTGGTAGTAGACCTCCGAGCAGAACTGAACATGTTCGGGAGGAATTGGGTGAATCGAAGAAGAAGAAGAAGACGAAGATTGTCAAGGATGATCCTGTTTTAAGCTCTATGATCACGAAATACAAAGAGGCTGAGATGTACAGAAATGGGTTCATGGAAGGATGAGTGCAGTAGAGATGAGCACAGCGGATGAGAAATTGCAGCCTGGAGATGATCCATGTTTGGGTGCTCAAGTAAACCAAGCAGAGAATGTACTGAAACAAGGCAGATGTTCATGTGGAAGCTTCATTGAAAATAATGAAGAAAATGGAGAATCATATACATCAGCTTAAAGGTAACGTGAAAAAGGACCGGCCAACTAGGTTCCATGGAAAAATAAGAAGAAGAAAAAGTTGCCATGGCAAAGCAAAAGCCAATTTGCAGAGGTGTCGAAACTACTCGAGCACGGGCAACAAAATCGATCCTCGTGGTTTTACTGCCACTAATGTCGAGAAAATAAATACATTGGATAACTCTTGCGTTTTGGGAGAAAAAGTGCAGCAAAGCATTGCTCAATCTGCTCTAGTTCGCAGAAGTGTGAGGAAACGGAAAATCAAGTACTGGGATGATGCTGCTTCTGTGTGGAGGTCTCATGACTTTCACTCCAACCAGTGCAGAAAAGTTTCCAAACCAGTCAAATGCAATGTAAAGTTCACTGAAGACCGGTTGGAATCACAGAGTGTTGTCGAGATTGAGGACCATGCCGACTGTATAGCATCACAGAATACACCCGAAGAATTGAATAGAGAATCTGAATGCACACATAATACAACCAGGAGATATCACAGAGTTACATCGGTTGATAGACATGCCAGTGACTTTAAAACAGGATAGTCATGCTACCCCGCTCAAGTTGGAGAGTAGACTACTTATATCTGATAGTGATGCGAAAACATCCCTAAGCGACGTGACTTTGGATCAAACTGATACAGAGGGGCGACTCAGGTACACATTCTCTAGGAAACGGAAGAAGAATTCCCTTATCAACCCCAGATGAGAATGCTTCTGGAGAGCAGGATACTACCCATGGTGGATGGTTCACCGAGGAAAAACAGACAGCTGGCACAGGTTGCTCACCAGGTGAGTGATAAATTATCACTTGCTATCTGATTGACAAAATTATTTATTATTATTATTATAGTAAGTCTAATAATGCAATACATTATAATCAAGCTGGTTCATGCACAATTTCATAACCCCATAGGCCCATAGTAATCTTTTGTTCATGTTCATGCAGCTTATTTCTTTGTCTGGAAAGTGGTCATAAATTAATGGGAAGAACTCATGGAAAAAGATGAGATTTGAGGAAGATGTAGGTTAAAAGCTGGGTGGAGATTGTTCATGCTGTCTTTTCCAGGGCGCACCAGCTTGTGTAAGTTAAATGTTTTGCATCTATGTAAATATACTATGTTGTTGCCACTATTGGGGGGCATTATGACTTATGATTTGATGATTATTCTTAACTTTTGTTTAAATTATAGACTAGAATTACAATTAGGAAAATGTTACTCCTTCTCCCTAACAGCCTAACTTTTACTCACCTCACAAAATTTGAATGTTGACATTTTCATTTTGACCGACAAAATGAAAATAACTAAATTATCAAATTGCCCACATCAGAGAGTAAAAGTGGGAAGTAGAAATAAGGAGCACATGTAGTAGAATTCTTACAATTATATTAAGTGAAAACATAGCATCCTGATTCTGTTTCGAATAAAACAGTAGTGAAAGCATAGTGTTTGGCTGCAGTTGTGTGGTTGGGTGATTCAAGGTGCAATCGTATATAAGGTGGACAGTGGCAAAACTTATTTTAGAGCTTATAGGAATATAAGTTAGGCCATGTTTGGTAAAACATGGGAACTTAAATAATAGCTTATTTTGAAACGCTACAAGTAACGTTTTGGTAGCATTCAAAATAGGTTCTTGACTTTTTAAACTTTTTTTTTATTAATTTACACAAATGACACCATTTATTATTTATTAATTAAAATGTTAATATCTTAATTTATTCTTTTATGTTTTTTTACACTTATCAACTAATTCAAACAATTATTTTTGTCAAAATACTTTAATTTCAACTAGTTAGCTTATTAGCTAACTAGCTTTTTAACTTTCAACTTTCAGCTAAACTTGCTAAACATAGCCTATGTGTATAAAATAAAATTGAATAGCAGAGCACATACAGATATGTATATTGTCAAATGAATCTATAGTAGATTAAAATGATACTTTAGTGTTATTATAATTGTAGGTATAAAATGAAATTGAATAGCAAAATCATATAGAATATATATTGTAATTTGTTTACTAAACAAGTGAGTTAAGTTTGTGTGGTCAATTTTAAATATAATTTTAATAAAAGTGAATGAGGTTTTTTTTTCCTTTTTTTAAAGGAAATGAAAAAGCTAGTGAGGGGAGACAATGAGACATGGGGGTCGATGGTAAGAAGGCAGGCATGCCAAAGACCCGTCACGTCCCATTTCGATGCCACTCCCCGTAGGCTGTATCATACCCCTAACCATTCTCAATTTCTTTGAACAATCATCTCTCGCCGTTTGCTTGCATATCTAAGGCATCATTATCAATATTCATGACCATGAGTTGTTATGAGTAATTCTAACTAGGAGATACTTTTAAATTCATACCCATATGATACTAATTTCTGCTCGCATCTAATCGATTCAATTAAAGAATAAAGTACCGGACATATTCATCTAAAGTTAATAAGACTCACGTAATTATGTAGCTCTATATACCATTCAAATGTTACAAGCTAGCGTAATGATTTAACTTTGATTTGTTCAAAATGCCTTAAAGATAGTAGGATGAGATTTGATGAATTTTTAAAGGTGAAACAAATCAATGTGGAATAAACTCTCATGTTAAATATTTGGTTTATTCAACATAAAAATGAGCCATGATACAAAAATAAAAAATAAAATTCCCAGAGCCAGAATGGGAGGAATTATAATAAATCATCATTCCATATGTGAAAAAAATTCACTCCTCTACTCATATGTCTTATTGAAGGCCATATATTGTTATTGCACAAGTACATACACTTTTATTTAAGCATATAGGCAATAATATAATACTCCCTCAGTCTCATGACTCTCATATAATAGGGTAATCAACGATTTGGTCCCTCACTTATTCGCGACTTGTCAATATTGTCCCTGAATTACGTATTCATCGATTTAGTCCCCGAAAATAATTGTTTTTCGTCAAATCAGTCCCTATGGCCGTATTCCGTCAGGTCTCAGGCGAAAGCTCCGATTTGCCCTGGCCATTTTGGTCTTTTCAAGTCTTCTTCTTCATTACTGCCGACCAATACTTCGCCGGAGAAGCTCAAGCTCGCCGGAGGGAGGCTCCATCTCTTCTCTTCCCACCCAAAGTCTCCGGCTGACCCAATGTCTGCACTGCGTACGGAATGAAATTTTAATTCAGATAAAACTGCCCAAAATGTGAGTCATAGTTTATGTAAGCTGGTTCAACTTCCCAAAAAAGTATATTTTGATGTTTGCTGTTTCCAGCGTTAAATCTAGTGGAGAAAGGTTGTTCTATAAGTTCTTCTGTGAAATGTCTCAACTTATTTGCTTTCATTTTTAAAATTAAAAGTTCCTTACAAGGCTATGCTAGCAGAATTGATAAACTCTCTTAGGGAAGTGAGCAAAATTAAATCTGTAAGAAGGTTATTTGTTGTAAACAAAAAAAGTTGGAAGATGAAAATGTTGTTGAATCTTTCTGATGCTTTTCTTGTTTAATCATATTTTTGGTTAGATTATATTTG
>VALG01012441.1:4575-16956 GCA_009835305.1 Ipomoea purpurea
TCTGTAACGAACAATTTTTTCTCTAAAGATTATTGGTAGAATAAATTAAATTAGATTACTTCCCTTATCTTTACTCTTCTTTGTGTGAGTGTGGGGCTTTTGTTGTCGAACACTGACATGAATTTGATTCTTCTACACATTGTTGATTTTGTTGAATATTCTGTACGCGCCTTGGCTGTTGAGAGGTGAAATATTGCCAAGAATTTCTAGGTTGTATTCGTTGGGAGTCGCGTGGGCTACGTTCATGCAAATAAGTCTTTAAGTAATTGACATTGTTCCAGTAACATAGTATACTAGAAACATGTTGGACATGGGGTGATTTAAGTTAAGTATAATTGGTCCGATACGGTGATATAGTTGTGAAAGGTAAGTTGGGGTGCTGGGTTTTTTTTCCTCCTTTTGTGTTCCAGAATATTAAGTACGGGTTGTTTGTTGTTGAGTAGTGCCTTGTGGGATGTAGACATCGATTCTCAGTATGATGCTCAGCGGGGCGGTGTAGGGATTTGGATAGAGCTTTCCGGTGCTCGCAGAAATCTCTTGGATATGATTATTCGGGTCGGCTTTGAGATTATCATAACGGACCCGGTCCAGAGCTTCTTTGTAGGTTGTTATGATTTTTCCTCTTCGGCGTAGACGTTGGGATTGTTTGTTGTGGCGTTCGGTTTTGTGTTCGAGAGAGATAAGGTTTGGATGTAGCTGAATCCCGTTGTGAATTGCATAAAGGAGTTGTAAGCTATGCATTTGCGACATAATCGGTTCAGTGCGAATCTAGTGGTTCGAATGTGTAGCGAATCTAGTATATCTTGTTTTCTATACTATGGCATTTTGCTTGGTTTAGCTAGGTTGTGCGGGATCTTTTGAGGTGTCAACTTTCACTTTTCTTTTTCTTGAAGATAACGTCCATCGGGTTTGTGTTTGTTGATGTAGTTGGTGTACTGGAAAAATCATTGATGAATAGCTAAGACCAAGGTCAGTTTTTGGACACTCAGACTTTAGGCGTGGGTCGTTGACGGTGGACATACATAGATCCATAGTGCACGTAGATGTATTAGGAGGGTCGTGGTGTTGTTGACTTCTTGATGCGTTTGAGATGTGAGTGGGAAAGAGATGGGTCTTTGGGCGCCTTTCTGGTCATGCTCGCAAATTTGAAATCCTTTGTATTGTTAAACTGCGGATGTTGGCAAACATCGAACTAGCTTATTTTTGCAGCTTCATTGAACGGTTTTGAATTTATAGAGTGTATGTTTAAGCCTCCTTAAGCCATAGTTGGCAGGAGTGCCCGAACTTGCTCCTGGTTCGAATTGCTTGGTGCCAGTTCTAAACAGGTACAGTAGTCCTTTTCGGTGTGGAGTGCTTCCAGATTGAATCCTTATATACATTGTTTCTCATTGATTTTGGTTTTTCTTTTTGCTCTGATTCCGGCATAGTTACATGATCTTGTTCTTTGGAGATTTCGGTGTTCTGGTTTGTGCTTTGACAATTTATCTTGTAAGAATTCTACGAGGATAGGGCTTGTTGATCGTAAAAATTTTGGTGTGGCTGTCGATACAACGAAAATTGTTGAATTTTGTTAGCCTTTCGACATATAAGAGAAACTATCTTTGAAGGTCGTGTTGGTGAAATTCATTGAGTCTTTGTACATATCGTATTTCGGGTGGTCCTTTTTGATTTTTGATCATATCGATTTGTTTTCACGCGTGAACTACTTTTTGGTCGCTTTCTGTATTATTTTGTTTAAATTATCACAATAGACTATTATGATTGTGCGGTATTTACGCAGGTTCATGTGTCGAGAACAGTCCACTATATCGAGGGGAGATACAAATTGCTCCTGCAAAGATCAGTTTTAAAGCGTTATTTTAGGGTTGTAGCCTTCAGACTGGTGTGAGTTTTGGGTCCTTGATCGCTGTGTTAGGCGTTGACTTTTTGGTATTCCAAATCCACCTAGTTCCTTACTGAATCCAAAGATTAGTGATCATATACCGTTGAAAACATTATAATCATATCCTAATTTTCGAAAAGATTTTTTGTGCAGGGTTTTGAAAATTGCTCACTCTTAGTACTGAGAGTGGTTTTTGAATTTTCGGGTTCTGGAATGGGTTGTTTTGTTTTCGTGCAAAATCTAAAAAATAATAAATTGACCCTTCATAAAATGTAAACCTCACGACAATCCCAGATTGTCTGCAGTTGGGCTACATGAGCTATTTTGCATTTGGATATGACGAGCATATGAGATTACATGGTTGTTTATGCTTATGATGCTGACTATGTGATGCGAATATGGTTTTGGTGTACAGTTTGAAGTATGGGTCCATGGAAAAGAAGTAAAAGAGGGTTTATTATGTGGGTTTTTTTCAATCCATAATTTTGCGTTTGTGAGTGGTAGTCTCCAACAGGGCAAAAACAACTTTAGATGACAGTGATGAAATTGGAACATAATATTCTTTTAATTTAAGCACTCAAAACTGCCAAATCTATTGCGTTATCCATCCATGAACATGGGGCTGCCATTTTTATAAATGGATCAAGATGTTGCTTTTGCAGGTTTTCATTATAAACGTCAAATGGAAGTTTGGGTAATGAATATGTATGGATTTGAAGAATCTTGGACAAACTACTCTGCATTGAAACTTAACAGTTCATTCCATTTCCCCCGGGGTTTAGAGAATACTGCATACATGTCTATGTGTAATGCTAAACACTCTATTGCACATGTTTCTAAAAATGGTGATATTCTCATAATGGTTGGCCTCCAGCTAAGGCTCCATATGCGTAATGGTTAAATTAAAGGCGTATGAATTTTAATATCCTCTATGTTTTTGGTTAACGTAACTAGTTATGTAGACACTTTAGCTTGTTTCACTAGCCATAATCGGTCTATAAATGGTGATTGATGAAGTGGTTGGCTTCTAGGGGCCAAAACAACAACCTTTGTAGCCAGCCCGCTTGGTCAATCATTATTTACATACCAATCATGGCTGGTGAACAAGCTAAGGGTTTGGTTATACGATAACTTAGTTATGTAGACACCTTTAACTTTTTCCTAGCCATGATCAGTCTGTAAATGGTGATTGATGAAGTGGGTTGGCTTCTAGGCGGCAAAACAATAGCCTTAGTAGCCAGCTCACTTGGTCAATCATTATTTACATACCAATCATGGCTGGTGAAACAAGCTAAGGGTGCTACCTAACTAGTCACCGTATAACCAACAACATATGGATTTAAAAATTCTTACCCTTAAGCCTTTGGAGCTTCAACTGATGCCAACCATCATTAGAATATCTCTAATTTTAGAAAAATGTGCAATTGAGAGTTTAGCATTACACATAGCCATGTATGCAGTGTTCTCTAAACCCCGGGGAAGTTGATGATGAACGGGTAAGTTTCAAATGCAAACTATTTTAGTCCAAAATTCTTCAATTTTCATACTCATTCGTTACCCAAACCTCCATTTGACGTTTAAAATAAAAACCTGCAAAAAAGCAATCCTCTTGATTCATTTATACAAATAGCAGCCCCATATTCATGATTGGGTAAAGCTATAGCTTTGGCAGTTTCAATGGTTAAATTAAAAGAAATTATGTTTCCAATTCCAGTCACTGTTATCTAATTTGTTGTTGCACCAGTTGAGACTATCTACCATCACAAACACAACATTTTTGGGATTAACAAACCCACTACTAAACCCTCTTTCACTTTTTTTCCATGGCCCATGCTTAAAACTATACACCAAAACCACATTTTCATCACCATAGTTAGCATAATAAGCATAAACAACTTTGTAGTCGTCATTATGCTCGTCGTTTCCAAATCCAAATATGCTCATGTAGCCAAGTCCTAGACATATTTGATTGTCTTGAGGTTTCCATTTGATGAAGGTTCCAAATTATATGCCATATTCGATAAGTTTCGGTCACTGGTTGAACATTCATTTTCTCGCTAGATTATTTCCTTTCAATCTGATTTAGGGGGAGAATATAAAAAGCTTGGTTCTACTCTTTCTTCTCTGGGTATTCGTCAAAGTAATAATGTGCGTATACTCACGAGCAGAATGGTCAAGTGAAACGCATGCATCGTCATGTTGTTGAGACAAGACCGTCTTTGATGCTCAGGCATCTGTTCCTTCTCATTTTTGGGACTATGTTTTGAGACTGCTGTCTATCTTAGCTTATAAATAAAATGCCTAATCGTGTTCTGTCTGATGAGTCTACGCATTTTCGTTTGCATCGTTCTCCCCCTTCCTACTCCTACTTGCGGTGTTTGGTTGTTTGTGCTTTCTTGTCCTTCGTCCATATAATCGCAATAAACTCCAGATTCGTTCGTTCCCTATGTCTTTCTAGGTTATCCTCCATCTTATCGTGGCTATCGTTGTTTGGACACTAACACTAACAAGGTTTTTATCCAACGCCATGTGCGTTTCGATGAGACTGTGTTTCCCTTTGTTTATCCTGTTGCCTCACAAGTGCTAGACCATGTTCCGAACCTTGGGCTACTGCACCGATTGTGATGAGCCGAGGTGGGGGTCTCGGCCACAACCGTTGATGACGCTCTGCAGTCTGATGAGCCCGTCTCGACTTTTGGCGATGGTGACAATAACGGTCCCGAGTAGTTCGCATCGAGTGGAGCGGATTTATTCGGACCAGCAGGTTGAGTAGCGAGCAGGCAGCGTGGATGTCCTCGGCGAGTCACTCCTCCTCCTCGGTCGCATGCTACGAACACTCGTAGCTCGAGTCCGCATCAACATGTCACCTTAACCACTGTTTCTACCATAGTCCTTGATCCCACCTGTTACACTCAGGCAGTCAAATTTCCTGAGTGGCGTGATGCGGATGAACGCACCTGCTCAATGCCTTGGTCCATAATCATACGTGGCGTCTTGCTCCGTTTCAACAAGGTATGAATGTTGTTGGTTGCAAATGGGTTTTCAGAACCAAACGGAAGGCCGATGGTTCAATAGAAAGTCATAAAGCTAGGTTGGTGGCCAAGGGTTTTGAACAGGTTGCTGGAGAGGACTTGTTTGAGACCTTTAGGCCTATGGTTAAGCCAACTACGGTACGCCTTCTCATATCTTTAGCTGTATATTGTGGGTGGACTATTCGCCAATTGGATATTAACAGCGGCTTTTTTAAATGGCGAGCTAGCTGAGACTGTTTATATGCGACAACCGCCTGGTTATGAGGACAAGTCATTAACTGATCAAGTGTGTTTTATTCAAAAATCTCTATAAGGGCTCAAACAGGCTCCGCGTGCTTGGTTCACAGGATTGCATGATTTTCTTGTCTCTGTGGCCTTCTCGCCTTCAAAGACGGATGTGTCTCTTTTTATCTATTCTCGTGACAATATTTGTCTTTATTTCTTGGTGTTTGTTGATGACATTTTGATTATGGGTTTTGACTCAGACTGTGTTACTGCTCTTATTGATAAATTAACACTTGAGTTTAAGGTTCGTGATATGGTGTGCCTTCTTTCCTTTTGGGCATAAAAACTATCCCGTTATCTGGCGGTATGCTTTTATCACAACAACGGTACATGGAGGATATTCTCAAACGTGCTAGAATGGTGGACTGCAAACCAGTAATCACGTCCGTCTCTTCTGCGAAAATCACCGACAATGTCGCTGTTCCCTATGCCAATCCTACACCGTACAGGTGTCTTGTACGTGCTCTCCAGTATCTTACGATAACTCGCCCTTATTTATCTTATGTTGTTAATCTCTTGTGTCAGCACAAGCATGCGCCCAATACTACGGATTGGGCCTCTCTGAAAAGAGTCTTGCGGTATGTCAATGGCACCCTGAATCTTGGTCTGCGGATTTCTCGGTCTGCATCTATGGATATTCATGCCTATTCTGACTCAGATGGGGCTGGCATCCAAATGATCGCAAGTCTACTAGTGGCTTTGATGTGTTCTTGGGTAGTAATCTTATATCTTGGGTATGCCGGAAGCAACAGACGATGGCACGTTCTTCAACTGA
The DNA here is from genome assembly GCA_009835305.1 of Ipomoea purpurea. NCBI lineage: Eukaryota > Viridiplantae > Streptophyta > Magnoliopsida > Solanales > Convolvulaceae > Ipomoea > Ipomoea purpurea. Next base: position 10,550 of record VALG01012441.1, read on the forward strand.
AGCAGAATACATGGACTAGCTGATGTATCTGCAGATTTTACATGGCTTGTTTCCCTGTTAAACGAAATCGCATCCCTCCTGCATCTCATCCTCGACTATGGTGTGATAATTTGGGAGCTACTTACTTATGTGCCAATCCAGTGTTTCATGTCCACACGAATCACATTGAGATTGACTATCATTTTGTTCGCGATAAAGTAGCTAAAAAGGATTTAGAGGTGCACTTTATTTTTAACCAAGGATCAACTAGCGGATATCTTTACAAAGTCTTTTCGTCTCTTCGTTTTAATTCTCTCCGTGACAAGCTCAATGTTTTGGCTAGTCAACCTTGTGCTTGAGGGGAGTATTAGGACTATATTATTCATATTTAGACAAGACTATATTATTCGTGTTAACTAGGACTCTATCTAGTATCTATATATTCACTCTCTGTACTTTCATACATTATACCGAACACAACACTTTTTACATACACTCTCATCATTAAATAGGGTATTTCTATAATTTGAATGCTTACGTCATTTCTATTTCTAAAACGAACCAAAATCTAAATACAATTCCAAAAATATATTCATTCCAAGACAAAAACAATGGAATATATATAATTCATGTTCTATATCTTGATTTTCGATTCCCTATTGAATATTATTCTTTTTCATCCAAAACTCAATTATGTAAACCAAAGGCTACCTTGTGTGGAATATTTTTGCCATTTCCTAACATTTCCAGTTTGCATACTCCTTACCTTTTCTACATTAAAAACAAATAGCCCGAATTGTCTACATGGTTTTTTTTTTTTTTTTTTTTTTTTGTCGGCCCATCCAATTTCTTCTAACTCCAAATGTCTTACCCTAACCCTAACCCTTTATATACTCGTTACCATTTGCCCCATCAACCATCCCGCCCCCCTCCCCTTCTCTCTCTCTAAGCAGCAAAAAGCTCTCTCAGTTTAATCTTCTCTCTCGCTCTCAATATCTCTTAACTCTCGTTTCTCGATTGAAAAACAAGGTTTCCTTCAATCGTCATTGAAACTCCTTAGATTGAGAAGGTAATCTCTAGTCTCATCCCCTTGTTAGCTATAAGACTTGATTTTTTGTTTTTTTTTTTTTTTTGTTTTTTTTTTTTTTTTTATACAAGTGTAGATGTATGTTGTCCATTTGAACACCCAACAAAATTTATTTATTATTTATTTTTTATTTTTGTAAAGAAATTGAAATGGGGAAAATATGGACAAATTTATTTTGAAACATATTTTAGTGAATACATTTCTATTTTCCTAAATTTTTGATACTTAATACACCCGCATTTACAAACTCATCCCCAACTAAATACAGGAGGAACAGAAAAAAAAAAAACACTACTAATATTCAAATAGCTTTTTGCGCTATTTTGATACAATTCTCTCTCTCTCTCTCTATCTCTCTATATATATATACTTCTAAAAAAATTTCAAGTTTTCATTTTTCATCATAAGCTATTAAATGTGTTCAAATCTATTTATTATCAATTTATAAAATATGAAACTAATAGACATTAAATTTTTTTCTCATAAAGCAATAAAAATGTAGTGACAATTGATAAAAGTATCAAGTAATATTGTAACTATGTTGGGTTGTTATGGCCTAATGGTTAGGTAGATGGGGATAAAGTTAGAAATAATAGTAAAACAAGTAAAAGAAATATGAATGTGATAGATGGGATGATGGGATGATGGATAGTCAGTAATGATAGTGGCAAATAGCTACGTTGGAATAATTTTATTTTTAAAAATTCTTATTAATTAGCAGTTAATTAAAAACAAAATAAATTAATTCTATAATAATATACATACTGAAATTGATCAATGATGTAACACTAGCAATATTTATTGGAATCTTTTTGTAATTTGTATGGCTTTTATTCCTTTTGTACTGACATTCAAATTTCTTATGGATAATGTGAAGGATATTGGATAACAATTACATTCAAATTTCAAATTTCAAATTTCTTATTCCTTTTGTAATGACATTCATATTTTTTAAGGATATGAGTTTGGTATAAATACATAATTAATTTTTTTTCTATTTTCAGATGACAAAAGCTAAGGAAGTTTATTCTAAGACACACAATCAAGATGTCATTCCCTACTCCTAAGCGAAAGCGCCATATGCCACAACCAAGTTTGAATCAAGATATTATCACAGAAATCCTTAAAAGGCTGTCTGTGAAGTCTCTGCTGCAATTTAGGTGTGTTTCAAAAGCTTGGCGTGATTTAATCTCATCTCCAGAATTTTGTCAAATTCCACCTACATTTTTCAATCGAAAAAAGATAATAAGGTCATGACTTATAGCAGCGCAAATTGGAGTAATAGCTATATGTCCTTGTATTCTATTACATAGAAGAAGCAATCATCATTTTGCAAGTTTATTACATATGACCGCTTGGTCTTAATCCCTGAAGGTGGTTTTGAATTGTTGGGTTCTTGCAATGGGCTCTTTTGCTTTCGTGCTAAACCGTATAGAATAATCATTTGGAACCCATCATCAAATGGAAACATCAAGACAATCCCAGATGTCTGGCAGTTGGGCTACGTGTGCATTTTTGGATTTGGGTACGATGAGTGTAATGATGACTATAAGGTTGTTTATGCTTATTATGATGGCAATGGTGATGAGACTGTAGTCTTGTTTACAGTTTTAAGCATGGGTCATGGAAAAGAAGTGAAAGAGGATTTATAGTGGGTATGTTCATCCAAGAATTGCTGTGTTTGTGAGTGGTAGTCTCAACTGGTGCAACAACAACTTTACATGACAGTGATTGGAATTGGGATATAATTTCTTTTAACTTAACCACTGAAACTGCCAAACTATGGCGTTACCCAGCCATGAACATGCGGCCGCTATTTGTATAAGTGAATCAAAGAGGATTGCTTTTTGCAGGTTTTCATCACAAACGTCAAATGGAAGTTTGGGTGATGAATGAGTATGGAGTTGAAGAATCTTGGACTAAACCAGTCTGCATTTCAAACTTACCAGTTCATCATCCAGTTTTCCGGGGTTTCGAGAACACTACATACATGGCTATATGTAATGCTAAACTTGCAATCGCACATGTTTATGAAAATGGGGATATTCCAATGATGGTTGGACATCAGCTAAAGCTCCATAGGCCTAATGCTAAAGGGGGAAAGAATTTTAATATCCCCTATAGTCTTGGTTATATGGTAACTAGTTACGTGGAGACCCTTGTTTCCCGGCCATGATTGGTCTGTAAATGATGATAGATGAAGTGGGCTACCAGGAGGCCAACAAACAACAACAACAATGATTATTGTGTTATTTGTATTTTAGTGTTGTGAGTAAATTTTACGTAGCCGCTTCCTATAATGTTGTTGCTATGGAGAAACAATTGACTATCTAGTAACAAGTAGAATGCAGTATAAGAAATCTAAGTTGGTCATGAAGAATCGTGGAAGAGTTACGCCCAATCATGACATGCAGAGATGTAAAGGGGGTGAAGTGATATGTAGTCTGGATAGAAATTGATGCTTTATTATCAATTGTAATTTTGAGGTAGGAAGCTTACTGATGGATAGAATAATTTTTATTGGAGACGAAGCAACTGAAAGAGTCTTTTGGATAACGGTGAGGACAAAGGAGAATAGTTATCGGGGTCAGTATGTGCAACTTCCGTCAGTAGAGAGTGGAGAAGCTATTTTTCCCTACATTATTATGTATATATCGCATGGCTCTCATATGACATATATTGTAAAGAGAGAAATCTATGTCAGATACACATACGATTAATTGAGATGCAGAGATACAAAATAGATATACATACTAATATTATACATTATAAACTAAAGTACTGAGGCAGGTAAAGGAGGTTAATTTTGGATCTTAATGACTTGGTGGTATCCCACGTTATTTCCATGCTCTCGCATATCGGTATACCAGGGCTTAGAATTTATCATTATTGTATAACGTTATATAACATTTTTTTGTGAGGTCTCATGAATATAAGTACAAATTTTTGTGACCAAAAAAGATTCACTTAGGCGGACAAAAACTTGCGATTTATAAGGTTGATTCTTCTTATAATACAACTTTTTCATTATCTCATCCTTACGCAATGGTCTCAGATAATCAGGCTCTACCAAACTTTTAATCTTCTGGAGTACCGCAGACTAGTCGGGAGGGACGCCCTGAAATAATCGAGAATTATTGGATTGGCGATAAGAGATGAGAAGTTTTTAGATTGTAGGGAATTAATTATAGGAAAATATAGCAAGTCATAACAATTGTTTATTTCTCAAACCACCAATCGATCGAATTTTTTTAATGTTGGGTATAGTAGAGTTTACGAGTCTACATGTGTCTATGGTTGTATAAATTCTCTTAAAATTAGATTTAATAAGATAGTAAAAAAATTTTCGAGAGGTAGTCCACATCAAACCTTCATGTCATGACACTGGACTCATTAGCCAACTAGGCATATTGTGTATTCGCGCTGCTTGAGAAGCATAGCGCTGCCCTCAATATTAATCTCCTATTCGTCCGCACATCGTCCTTAAACTCTCTCGCGCCATAAAGATCTCCTCGATGGATTTTTTAGCAATAATCACATTTGTTCCTAGGTAGTTTACCTATTATCACACGACGTAACCGGTCACAACCTTAAAGCTCTATCGGTCCTCCTCATCTCTTCTACAATCATCCGTAATTCTCAATTTCGTAGATCTAATTTCTCATCTTGTTAACTCTTTAATCACTTTGTTATATCTCTTTGTTCACTTCTTGTCTAATCAGAATTGAATAATCAAACAAAAGGTACAATTTAGATACATGTAGGTGGAATAATCAGATCGTAATCCATACTCTCCCCGAGTTCTTTTCACTCATCTTTAGTATTTAAATCGACATCCTTCTAAGATGGGAGGCAAATTGGCTTCTCATATACTCTCTAGCTCATTCAGTTCTACCTTTTCCTATTGCTAGCTATTAATCGCACTATTGTATTGGTTTTTTTTCTTTGTGTTTCTCCTTTAATTTTATTTTGATGAGATATGTTGATCAAATCTATGTTATCTATCCATTTAGACTATTAAGAAGAATTAGTTGCCTCATATCTGTAATGAAATATGAGATCATATGAGAGAAAGGTATATTTTCAATAATCCAGACAAATATATAATCATTTTATAGAAAATTAGATTATTATCTATATTATTCTTCCTATGATATCAATTGTTGCTATGTATAGTATATGGTATGTAGGAATTCCTATGTGGACTACCTGAATATTGCAATTTTCATTCTGAGCATTAAAATTATGTTTTGAAAAAGGAGATAGTAACCTATCTACCAAACTTCAAATAGCTTCTTGGATTATTTTTAGTTATATTCATGATAACAAATATTCTCTCTTCATCTCCTATTCCTTCAGAATACTATGTCTCATCACTGATAATATAATAATATCTTTTATTATTAATAGAGCATTTCAATAATTTGAATGCTTATGTAATTTTCATTTCTAAAAAAAAACAAACCAAAACCTATCCCTTTATTTGAATGAAATTTTTTCGTTGGCCCACCCAATTTAATTCCTCCAACTCCAATTGTCTAAAACCATCCCTTTATTTGCTGATTACCGTTTCCCTTATCTACCTTGTCAAACTACCAAACTTCAAATAGCTTTTGAGTTATTTTGATACAATTTCATCTTCCTCTTATCTCTATATCTTCTTTCTATCATCTCTCTTCTCACGTCTTCTTCTCTCATCCTCTTCTCTCCTCTCTATTAATATTAATTTATATATAATAAGTATAATATATATATTATAATATATATATAATATATTATATAATATATATAATGTGAGAAAGTTGATATCAAAAACTACTACGTAACATCAAATAGCTTTTTAGGGCTAATTTTGTTACAATTCTCTCTCTTAACTTCCCATAATAAAAATATTTAGCAAACGTACTGTTCACGCTTTTCACATTAGATATGAAGCCTACTAATCCTAAAAAATATAATGTCGTTAATATTCAACATGTTGTTCATTTTGATCATTAGAAACTTATTAAATTGAGTGAAAATCGGTATTATGTGTTATTTATAATTTAATCGAGAGTCTATTGATTGAGAAAGCCGCGTGAGGTTTGCACGGTTTTTTTCGTTTCAAAAGAAATAAAAATGTGGGGGGGAGGGACATATAAATAGACTCTATATATCAGATATTTGGTCTCAAAAATAACAACCTTCGGAGATTAATATTTGGTAAATCATATGTAAGCGCAAGCAGAAAAAAATATAAGTTCGTTTTAAAAAAGCTTTGCACGGTTTGATGTAAATAATTTAGAACTTTCGAGTAAAACTTGGGGCGAAAGATGAAAAAAATGATGGTAGAAGAAGTAAA